>PVJA010008651.1:38284-63744 GCA_004027025.1 Myocastor coypus
TTTTTTTTTTTTTTTTTTTTTTTTTTTTTTTTTTTTTTTTTTTTTTTTTTTTTTTTTTTTTTTTTTTTTTTTTTTTTTTTTTTTTTTTTTTTTTTTTTTTTTTTTTTTTTTTTTTTTTTGTCTTTTTGAGACAGGGTCTCACTGTGCAGTTCAGGCTGGCCTTGAACTCACTTTTGTAGCCCAGGCTGGTCTCGAACTCACACCGATCCTCCTGCCTCAGCCTCCCAAGTGCTAGGATTACAGGCGTGCACCACCACGCCCTGCAATAAGCTGTTTTTATACTCAGGAATTTTCAGTCTCCGTAGAGATTGTCAAAAATTGCCAATGCCGACTATATTTCAAGTCGTCATGGCGGGGTATTGGGAAAAGTTTTCAATTAGCAATAATCGCACCTCGGATAAACCTCATTGGCTACGATACTGCCACTGTTCAAAGCTTCCATTTCTCATTTTATTTTATTTTGTTTTGCTTTGTTTAGTTTTCAGAGACAAGATCTCATTATGTAGCTCCAATGGGACCTAAACAAAATCGTTGGGTTGGATTCTAGGAAGTTTTACTTAAAAAATAAGCATGTTGGGTTAGGGAGATATCTCAGTAGTCTAAGCATCTGCCTGGCAAATGCAAGGACACAGGTTCGATCTCCGGCACACTATGGTGGCCACCAAAACCAGGCACGGCGGCACAGCACTGGGAATGCTGGGAGACAGGAGGATAACTACAAATCTGAGCTGTGTAGCAATTAATTAATTGCTGTACCTAATTAATTAATTAATTTCAAAGGTTTTTTAAAATAAGCATGCTTTTCAACTCACTTCTTCTGTGTTAACGTTGGAATGTTTTTCAGGACGTAATCTTAGAGATGGCAGAGTGACAGATGGTGGCTAGATTCCTCATAACTTACAGATTGTCACCACTTCTTCTCTCCAAGAGAGAGAAATAAACTTAACTTGTGAAAGTGATTAAGGTACCCAGTAAGAAGAAATTCTGACTGTGAGGACCCCATTACCTTTCTATCTCTCTTTCTCTCTGGGGTTATAGCAATGGCTTCGTAATTTCTCTCCCCATCTCACCCCATTCTGCCTCTCTCTGTCCACACTGCTGCTGGATCAGTCTCCCAAAGTATGGCTCAGCACCCTCAAAGAGCCTTCAGCCACACGCACACGCACACGCACACACACACACACACACACACACACACACACACACACACTTCTGGCACAATCTCCTTAGCTACCATGCTTTGACCCCTAGCTACCTTTCCACCCTTATCTGAACTCCTTCCTTTATTGCCCAACCAAACTTAATCTCTTCTTGCTTCACATCCTCCCTGCTGGGCATGGGGGTTCTCTCCTGCAATCCCAGCACTTGGGAGACTGAGGCAAGAGGATTTTTGTGAGTTCTAAGGCCAACTTCTACTACATAATGAGTTCAAGGGCAGCCTGAACTACATAGTAAGACCCTGTCTCAAAAAAAAAAAAAAAACTCCCTCCATTCTTTCCTACCCTTACAACTTTACTCATTCTCTGTCCCTTTGAATTTTATCTGTTCAATTCTCCACTGCCTTTGAAGACTCCAATGACACTCAACTACCTCTGTGGAGCCAGCTGACCTCAACCCACCATACCGGAAGTAATTCTCTCCTCTTCAGATCCTCCTCAGTATTCACCTCCCATTTGGATTTGGGAACCCCAGAGGCTTCCTCTACCAAGACCCCCAATTCTCTTTCCCCCTGCAGAAGCCCCCAAATCTCCTGATCAACTTCTCACTTGGTCTTCTTTCTAGCCAGGATTCTCCCTCATCTTGCTTCTCTCCCTCTTCTCAGTCCCTGCTACCCCACCCCCACCGCCCTAAGAGATAGTTACTGAGCCTGTTCACTTTAGGGCTTTACCTCCAACCCCCAAATCTGTAAGAGGAAAGCTAGGGTGGGGAAGGTAGCACACATAGCAAATGTGAGGGAGTCTCAAGCATGGGGAAGCTCCCAAGCACCCTCTTTTCCACTTAAAATTAAGCTTTTTGTTTTGAGATACTTATAAATTTATATGCAGCAGAGGGCTGGCCAGATAGCTCAGGAGATTCAAGCACCTGTGTCTTAGTTGCTCTTCTCTTGTTGCTGGGACAAATATCCAACACTCAAAATGAAGGAAGGAAAGGTTTATTAGCTCACAGTTCCTGGAGGTTTCAGTCCATATTCGGCTGGCCCAAGGCTGAATGGAACAGGGCAGAGCACATCCAGTTCATGGCAGCTGAACAGCAACAATCGCGACAGAGGCAACGGAACAACCAAGAAAACAGAGAGTAAACGGCTCTAGTCTGTCTCTCTTTATATTACATTCAGGCTCTCCACCTCAGCCTATCTGCCTTAGGCTACACCCATAATCCCAGAAGTACTCAGACTATAATCCCATCAGTATTAAAACATATAATCCCAGTGACTCATGAGTCAAGTCTCAATCTATAGAAGTTCCTGCCCCATGACTGCATGAGGCTCTGGGGGGAAACCAGACATAAACCATAATAACCTGCTTAGACAGGTTCAGGGACCAGGGTTCGATCCCCAGTGTGCCATGCTGGCCCCGTGCCCAGGGCACACTGAACCAGAGACTGAAACTGGGCATGGTGGCACATGCCTATAATCCCAGCACTTGGGAGGCTGAAACCAGGAGAATCACTACAAGTCCAATCTGTGTAGTGACACCCTATACTAAGTACACTTTTTAAAAATAGGATTTATATGTGGCAGTAATGAGTAGTACAGAGAACTAATCACGTGCCTTTTACCGTTTTGCTAATTGTGCCATATTGTTGAGCTAAGGTGCAATGTCTCCACCAAGAAAATGACAATGATACCATCTATTGATTTTATTCCAATTTTCTCATTGTGTGTGTGTGTGTGTGCACTGTGCTGTTGTGCACATTTCTCACATGTGAAGGCTGGTGTGCTTACCTCTGTAATTAAAATATAGAAGAGTTCCACCCCTGCAGGAGTCCCTCACGGTACCCTTCTGTAACCATACCTCCCTTACTTCCACCCACTCTCCCCCTGCAGATCTGACCACCCTTAATTTCTCCTCCATCTCTGATTTTCTATTTTAAATAGCAAGGATCTATAAACAGTCACACTCGGGGTTACTTGTTTCATGCCACGCTTTTCCTCTCATGCATCCAGTTGCTCTGAGTATCAGTAATTGGTTCATTTTCATCGCTGAGTAGGAGCCAGCAGTGGGTGCAGAATTCTAGTCCTCGCCCTTTGTTTTTAAAAAAACAAATTTATACAAACTTGTGACACTCAAATCTTATCGTTCTTTAAAGTTATAAGTGAAACAAGCCTCTCCTGGCCACGCTTCCTGACCGGGAGCTCTGCCATCTTCCTGAGCCAGAAACCGCAGTCACCAGGGGCCTCTGGCTTCATTCTCCTGGGTGGCCCTCACCAACTCTCCAGCCCATTGTAAAACCTCTGTTGCCATCCTCTTCCCTGCCACTAGGAAAGAAAGAGAAACAAAATGTTCCTCAGCCTCCGGTAGGCATTATGCATGGAGAGAACCAAAAGAAGCTTCTCGAAGGTTCTGCTCTCATGGGAGCAGGTCTTTGGGGATGCTTCTCAAATCCTCATACACTACCTTTCATCGCTTCCTAGCTTCTTCGCCGTACACCACAGAGCTGGATGCTTATCTGTAAACTTTCCCATCCCCAGCCATTCTGACCTTCTCCCCTACTAGACTGTAAACACTTTCTGGGAAAAACTTAAGCTTGCTTCATGTTTGCAGCAGATAGAGCAGACCTAGACCAATAGCTGGCACGAGTATCTACTCATGCAAATGCTAAATTAAAGAGAATGAGATTGATTAATTAGATTAGAAAAGACCAACCATGGCAAAAAGATTCTGGAAAGTACAGAACTGAACACCATCATTCAAAGGGTCGACAGAACTTAGATTTGCTGAAGAAAGGAAGAAATGAGGCCGGCTCACCAGACTAGAGCACCTGCTTAGGCAGAGCGCAGCGCGTAGGTTCAATACTGGGCTTGCTGGGCAGGCCTCATCCCTGGGGCGCACTGAGACAGTGATTGAGATTGGGCCTGGTGGAGCACACCTGTAATCCCAGCATTTGGGAGGCTGAACACAGGAGAATCATTATGAAGTCTGATCTATGTGGTAAGCCCCTCTAGACCCTATACTGAACAAACAACAACAACAAAAAAAAGACCAGGATGAATGATGCTATCAGTAATTGCTGCAACCCTGATAGTATTCCATAAGAATTCTCAGCCCCTGTCACAAATATAACTCTGTGCTCATTATGCAGCCTTCTCTAAAACTTAAGTAAGGTATCTCAGAATCCTCAGATCCTAGGCACATCTGGAATGAAAGAGGCTTCAAGAAAATCACGCCTCAGAGCTTGCTCAATTTTTCCATCCCTGCAACTTCCATCCCATTTTGGAATGTAATTATAATAATAACAATAATAGAATGTAATTATAATAATAACAATAATAGAGTAAAGGGTTGGAACAAAATTTGTCAAATACAATGTTCTACATTCTCCAGTTTGCATAGTTGATCTTAAGAAAAGGCATTGGATTCATAGAAGGGCTCATCTCTATACGAGCCTTTCCAGTGACATTACTGAGACTTGCACCCAAAGCAAAAGTTTCCACCATTGGGCAGGCCAAATAGCTCAGCAGATTAAAGTGCATGCTTAGGCAGACGCAGGGGCCAGGGCTTCGATCCCCACCCTGCCGTGCTGGCCCTACCCCCAGGGCACACAGACCGTGATTGAGACTGGGCGTGGTAGCACACACCTGTAATCCCAGCTTTTGGGAGGCTCAACACAAGTGGATCACTATGAACTCAATTTACAAAGTGAGAGCCTCTAGACCATGTAGAACCTGTCCTAAAATTTAAAAAAATAAAAATAAAAATAAAAATTCCACCTTTGCTAGGAAAGTACTTATTTTTACAAAATAAGCTACCAACCCAAAATAACTACTGATGGTAAAGGAAGGATTTAATCCGATTAGGCTTTTGCCTCAAATCAATTCTGTCCCCACTTTCAGTGCCCCTGTGAAGTCTTTCTGTAACACAGGGCCAGTCAGTCCCCACCACAGGAGGTCACAGTTGAGAGGGCAGCCTGGCCCAGGCTTCATGCAGAGCAGATGTTCCCACTTCATGCCAATTAGGAGGCAGGAACTGTGCTCTCTAGCCCTAACCCCTGATTATCTGTTTACGCCACATTGTATGTAACTGGGGCTGCTTTGGAAGCTGTGCCGTGTGGAAACCATTTTAAATCACTTCACTTCTAATTATAAAGCCAATAGAGTTGTTTGCATGCAAAGCATAGGACACTTCAGAGACTGTCAGAGTTCATAACATTCCTTGGGTGACAGGTGGTTGGAAAATTTAAAGAACTCTCTGTGCCCAGGATAACCTTGACTGGAGGATGAATGAGAGAACTGTAAAGGAAATATGAACTTTGCATACCAAATTGGAGCCATGAAACACTGACTTCAGCAAAAGTACCAGATGGGTGGACCATTGGGTTTCTTCAGGAGGCTACACAGTTCAAGGGGGGACTAAGTGCCTTGGGGCTGACAGGGCTGAGCTATGGGCAAGTTACTCAGTTACTAAGTCTTTGAGCCTCAGGTTGTTTATCTTAAAAGGCAGGAAAGAATGCCCACTCACAGGTTCTGAAAACTAAGAGACACGACGCATGTGAAACCACCCAAGCCGGAGTGCAGTGTACAGCGGTTGTACCCGCTCCATCACAACTATTATCTGACTGACTGTTATTATTGTTATCATTATTATTGTAAGCCATAATTATACATTGGAGATAATTGCTCAGGCCAGGTCTTCTTGCATATGACAGGCTATTCTTAGGCAAGTATTGTTTACAAAAGTCCAGGAAACTTGGACAAGAGAAACGCAGTCTCCAACTTCATTGCTGTTACATAAATCCCAAAGCTTTTCATCTTTTTCCATCTTCTTCCCAATTCTCAGGCCTCCTAGACAGAGCAATATATCTCAGAAATTCAAAATTTGAAACAAAAGACTCAAAGGGGACGAGGGGGTCAATTTCCATGATCTTATGTGAAAGCATGTGTTCAATTTTGCCAACACCAACCTAACAAGCTAACATATCCCAATCATGAAGGCAGGACTGGACCAGAAAGCCACGTACACAAGACAGGACTCTAGGCAGAAAGGGTCACAAGCGAAGAGGGTTACTGGCTCAAGTATGGTCCCAGGTAGATCAACCCTAGTTTGGCAATCTGCCCTTTGGAAGTTTAATGGACTGTAAATAAAACAATAATTTCAACAGTACTCAGTTGCTTCATTTGATGAAGCCTGAGGGCAGCTCCTTGTAAATCTATTACACGTCATCAGCTGCCCATAAACTTTGGACATGTCAGTTGGCACTTATTCTCATGGCCAGACATTGTATCTTGGGTTACAGCTTGATAATCTGCCCTACATGGTGGCAGGGGGTACAGATGTAAGTCAGATGCAATATCCAACATACTTGATAGCTGGAATGAAACGGATACAGACCAATCAGACAAGAGCCCTGCCTGCCTCAGAAAGGCATTGTCTCTTTCCATAAACCTAGTCCTCCAGTACTAGTGACTACAGACTGAATACCCAGAACAGAATTGATTTTTCTCCATGCCCTTGGTCAGAACATGCATTAATAGCCAGCACTAGTTCTACACAAAACCTTGAGTGCCAAGTTTAATCCTTTGTAATTGAAAGCCCACACCTCCCCCACCACCACCCCAAACTGGGCTTAAATGCAGAACTCAACAGGCTTGTAATTATGTGCAATGCTACCATGCACAGGACTATAATACCATTTAGCAACACAGAGGAGAACGACTGAGTTCTATTCGCAGCAGAAAGTGCTACAAAGATTCCATTCTCCATGGGATAGAAAGAGTATGTCACAGCATATATTTTCCCTGTAATTAATTCTCATGAAACCAAGGATAAAAGATAATGCACTTGATTTTCATATTTTTATGAGCTTTAGACAAATTCTAGCAAACCAGGAGCAGGGGAAACCATGAAGGATCCACCTGGATTTTAGCAGACGAGTGAAGAGACCAATCCTAGCCAGGGAATCACCTGCTGTCATCCTCAACTGTTCTTCCTCGCCCTTCCCCTACTCCCTACAGACAGGACCACACAAAATCCAAAATCCACCATAAAGCAAGCGAGACTTTTCCATTTGAGAGTCTCCTAAGGAAAGTCCGTTTGGTCTTCATCCCACTGACTATAACGTCAGAAAACCTGACCTCACCATTCAGCAATATGTGACAGAGACAGGGCGGCCTTTCTGAAGCACCACGCATCCTCAGGGCACTGGTAGGATTCAGCTACTTTCCACATATGGATAGGCCTGGCAGGAGGGCTCAGTGGTCTAAAGCACCTGCAGGCGGCTGCAGGGACCGCGGTTCGATCCCCGGCACCACATGCTGCGCCAGCCCTGCCCTCAGGACAGGTTGAGCCGGCCATAAAAATAAATAAACACACATATGGATAACACACCCTCCTACCCCTACTCTGAAGGGGTCACTGCATACCACCACCTGCAAGAGCCCTCAGAAGCCTCAGGAGCAGAGCCCATCCAACCATGAGGGACAAGCGGGCCCATGGTGCCAGCTGGAGTCCTCCGTCCCAGCTCTTGCTGTACAGCAAGACACACATCGTCACTGAGGCCCCTCCCTCCTCCCATCCTCTGTGCCTACAGTCCTCCGAAAGTGGGATCCAGGTGGGTGCAGCTGTCACCTGCCTCAAGCAGCTGCAGTCCCAGCTTCCGCCCAGGAAGTTCCTGGTTTCTCCTTCTAGACCCTGGTCCCATAATGCCTGTTCCCATCCTTTTCCAGGAAAATAGCATGGATCTTCATCCCTCTTAATGTCTCAAGGAGTCCCAGATATCTTCATGGGGTCTGGAGGAAAGAGGGTATGTGTTCATTCAAAATGTATTCTTCTTAAGTCAACCATAGTATCTTTCTGGCCCTCTTTCCCCAAAACAAAAAGAAAATACAGGGGCCAGGGAGATAGCTCCGTGGCACATGCACCTGCCTGGTAAGTGCAAGGTCATGAGTTCAAACCTCAGTCCTGCCAAAACAAATAAATAAATAAAATGCAGATTGTATCTCTGATATAGTATAGTGTCACATTTATGGTGTACGTTTCTTTCAGTTTTTTTTTAAGTTCCCATAGATTTTTGTAAATGCCCTGTAGAGTAAAATTGATGTCTCCTCCTTAGAAATTATTATAGAAAGTCTCCCTGTTACTCTTTTTTTTTTTCTAAAATTAGAACCTAGTTCCTCTCTATCACATGTCAGAGAACTGAGATAAAATCTCACTGGAGCAAATACAATTCAGTAAATGTGCTGCATAAAACAATTTGCTTTTCACTAAAGATTTCATTGTAAAATGCAACCTTGATAATGGTGGATTTTTATTCCAGCATGCTTATATTTACACTAACTGTGAGTATATAGTTCATTTAAAATTGGCAGCAATTTACCAATTAATTATTTGTATTAAAGAGATTAGGACATCATTCACTCCTGTTCTTGATAATCATTAGTATTTCGATGAGGGGATGTAAAAGTAAAAACACATTGGTCTTTATAGAAGATATGTATACACTAAATAAATTTAACCTAACCCAAAAAAGGATTCTGGCTGGATGTGGTGGCGCACATGTAATCCCAGTGTTTGGGAGGCTGAGGCTGGAGGATTGATGTGAGTTTGAGACCAGCCTGGGCTACAAAAGTGAGCTCAAGGCCAGCCTGAACTGCACTGTGAGACCCTGTCTCAAAAAGACAAAAGAAAGGGGGGGGCTCTTCTTTTCAACGCACAGAATATCAAATTTGGGGAAAATGCTAAAGTCCAAGATGACTTTCATTCCCCAAATCACTCCATCTCCATTTTTCAATACTAAAAACATCTCTGACAGGGCTGTGGTTGGATCTCAGCAGGAGAACCCTTGCATAGTAGGTATGTTGCCCTCAGTGCCACCCTCAGCAGTGGAAGAAAATCAAAGATTTCTATTCCAAATGGGAAATGCAATACACAGGCTGTTCAAGCAGTGGATGTAAATGCATACAACCTGCACCCTAACCAGCCCCGCTCCCTGAATTTATACAGAAGCACCACAGTCCCGCTTTCTATTTGTAAATGTCCTCTACATCTGCCTTGGACATCTAGATTTCTCTTTGGAAGATGAACCCTGTGCAATGAGCCCAGCTCATCCTCATCAATACAAGCACAGAGAACCACGTTGAAAGTGCAAGCTGCCCTGGAGTCACCAACAGAACTGCCGATCCCCTGAATCACAATTGCTTGGAGCAAAATCAAGCAACTGGCATTTCAAGAGGCCCATGCATCTTAAGAGACAGAACAGGAGACCATGCAACTGTGGACACAATGTCCCTTACCAGTGTTTGTGAAGGAGGCTGTCAGATAGCTGACCAAAGTGAGGCCACATTACTGTGAGTGGCAGAAGTAGAAAAGAGGATACTCTACTAAAGGGATATGGCCTTCACAGAGCCAGCCGTCCAGAGCGCTACATTAAAATATTTTGTATAGGGGTTGGGGAAATATCTGGGTGGAATAAGTGCTTGCCTGGCAAGCATAAGGACCTGAGTCCAATCCCTGGTACCACCAAAAAATAAAAAATAAAAATAAATGTTTTATATTTATATTGTTTTAGTTTGGTTTTTTATGCATTTGGTACAGAGTCTCAGTACACAGCCCAAACTCATAGTGGGCCTCCTATTTTGAGCCTCCCCAGCACTGGGATTGCAGGGGTGTGCCACCACACCTAGGCTCGGTGGCTGTCTCAGTGTGCCCAGGGGTGGGACCTGCATAGCATGTGATACCCAGGATCAAACCCTGGTCCCTGCACTTGCCTAAGAAGGTGCTTAATCCACTGAGCTATCTTCCCTGTCCTATATTTATATTGTTGGATCAGTTTCGCATGCCTTTATCTTATAATCTTGAGAAGGGAAAGCTCCCAAAGCAGCCTGTCATCATGAAGGCCAAATTCTTCAGCACAAGAGCAGAGGAGAAGATTAAGGGTGTTGGGGGGGGGCTGTGTCCTGGTAGCTTGAAGCCACTGGGCAGCAGGTTCATTAAATGCTAACAAATGGTTTTCAAAAAAAATAAAATAAAATTCACTCTGGGGGCCAGGGAGATAGCTCCATGACACAGGCGCCTGCCTGCCTGGCAAGTGCAAGATCATAAGTTCAACCCCCGGTCCCACCAAAAAAAAAAAAAAATCATTCTGTCTATATATTATATCTTTCATATTTCAGTACTTGTCTATAATTTCTAATTTGCTATATAATTATTGATTTTCAATAAAGTTAATAATGAGTTAAAAGAAAGAAAAAAAGAAAGTTAAGGATTGAAAAGAGGCTGCAGGGTAGAGCAATCCTTTGAAGAGGACCCTGCACGCTATACAAGGATACCACCCTGAACGTAGAGCGCGGAGTCCATTGAAGTATGTGTAAGAAAGCAGTATGGTTAGTGGTGGGTGTGAGACAGGATGAACTGCTTGCAGATAGAGAATGCAAGGAAGAGAGAGAAACAGACGGCTTAGGACGACGCCTAGAGCTCCTGGTTCAGCTATGGGGCGGGGTGGGGCGCCTGCACTACCTTCTTAACCCGCACATTCCAGCTGTTTCTTGGGCCCTTGTCCTCTCCCTTCCGCTCCTGGGAGATCCTTTCTGGGCAGCCCTACTCTGGACGGGGCAGGACCCCGATAATTCTCCTCTCCTCCTCTGGAAGCAGCCAAACTACTTGCTGTGAGAGACTGGTTTAAGATCACCTCAGCAATTACACCGTCAGTCCTGGGGAAGTGTGAAGTTTATTTAAAGAAAATAAGCTGCTAGCTGATGGTGTCAGAGACACACAGACGCGGTGTCCTCCCTGACAGGAAGCTCGAGCACCCTGCGCTGTCTCATTCTTCATTTTGCCAGTAGTCATCATCTTTCCGCGGCAGCCATGGGAAAGCACAGCGCTCCCACGCCAGCTTCCCACCACTCACCTGGGGTCCCAAAGCTGCAATCTGAAATCCTGCCAGCTTCGCTTCGCAGCCCCAGGCTGAGTGCAGCAAGGTGTGAAGGCAGGACGTTGGCCAGGCCCGCAGCCTCCTTGCCCAGCCTTCCTTGGCTGTGGCCTATGCAGTGACCACCACAACTTGCCTTCTCCCTGCCTCCCTCACTGGGGTCGCACCCATATCACAGGCCAACTCTCCTGGATCTCTCTATGCGTTCTCTCATACAGGTGTCTCCTCTCTTACATCTGTGTGTGGTTAAGCCTATTTTGACATCTGCTTTTCCAAGAACTCAAATGAACTCTTGTTTTAAGAACAGAGAGACAACCTTTGTGTGTTTCGAAACAGACTCTCAGCCCTGACTCTTTGCCCTTCAAACCTCCATGCAGGGCTTACTGTGCAGCTGGCACTAGGTGGAAAGTACAGGAGATGGGAGGAAAATAGTTCAAAGTCCCATTGGAATCCACCAGGCTGACCAGAGCTCAGGAAACCACCAAGAATGCAACATGGCTCCACCTTGAACTCTGCAAAGGCAGAAATCATTTCTTACACCACCCGCCTCCGAGAGGTTGGTTATTCTACACCCCTTGTAAAACAACACATGCACGGAGAACTCCTAGCATGTTAGACTGACAGGACCAAGCACAGATCAGGAGAAGAGGAGGCTGAAGGATTAGAGACCACATAGGAAGTGCATGTCAGCATAACCCCTAATGTCAAGTCAGGCTGGGTGATTAAAACAGTATCCTTGTAAGAAACCCTCATCAGGAAAACCCATAAAGTTGCTGTCAGTCAGGTGCTCTTGTCAAAAAACAAAAAAAAAAAAAAAAAAAAATTTTGTCAGTTTAGACTGTTAATGAAAATAAATCCTAAAGCATGAGAAAATTTTGTCAGCCAGCCATGTCGCCCAGTCATGGCAAACAAGGATCCTCAACCTTCTACTTGACTGAGGATTAACATGCTGACAGCTGGTTTATGAAATGAAGTTATTGGAGTAGCACAGGCGGCCCGCACCGCAACACTGCTCCAGGGCTCATGGTGGGAGCCCCTTAGCTAAGAGCACTGAGTGGACGGGTTGATCTCAATCATCAGATGAATCTGCCTTTCCTTTATGGTCTGGGGGATGTGACAAAGAGGAGTTTCAGCACGATCTGAAGTCAGGTTGGTTCCGATGAGTGACAGCAGTTCTTTATCCCACCAAGAAAATTAAAATCCCTATATCTGTCACTAGGGGTTTAAACACCTCCAAAGAGACAGAGCCATAAAAGAGTTCACCAAGAAAAAAGAGGGACTCCAGCCAAACTCAGCACACAGACCCTGGCAGCCTGCAAGCTCCCTGCCTTCCCTTTGCATGGCCCTCCCCTGCCCTGAGCCACAGCTGCCCTTCCAGGACCTGAGCAGGGAGGGGAGGGCAGCTGCTGGATGCTCCCTGTAGTTACCTCTTCCCCACAGCATGAGTCCTCCAAGCAGGAGCAGCTGGCACATTTCCCCCTGCGGCTCTTGGT
Source organism: Myocastor coypus (assembly GCA_004027025.1). Lineage (NCBI taxonomy): Eukaryota > Metazoa > Chordata > Mammalia > Rodentia > Myocastoridae > Myocastor > Myocastor coypus. The sequence goes on from PVJA010008651.1 coordinate 50,860, forward strand.
TGCCCTTCTAGCAGCTCGGAACACTGAGTGGACGCTTGCTCCCCTGGGCTCCATCGCTGGCGTCTGGAGGACTGAAGGAAGGCATGGGTTGCGTCGCGGCAAAGGTGCAGCAGAGGGGAGGTGAAGGCAGCCCCAGGAGGTCACTGCCGGGGAGGGAACAGAGAGGAGGACCGACGCAATGCCATGGGCCAACACAGGCCGATACAACGCGATTTCCTATGGCAAAGGAGGCGACTCTTGCAAAGCAGGCAGCAAATGTCTACCTGAGTGACGTGTACACACCTAGGTTTGCATCTGCTTTTTAAAAAAATTGAGTGACAAAATGTACACAGTTAAAGTGGAGGCTGGGGTGACAAAGTGGAGACCTCTCTGAAGGACAGTGCCTTCCTTACACGTGAGCTATGTGCTTCCAGAAACATCTGGCCTTCCCTAGTTGTTGTCAATATAGTTTCTTGAAAAACTGAATGTCTGCAAAAAACCAAAGTCTAAAAGTTAAGACCACTTGATGTGAACAGAGTCTTCAAAGGAGCTTAAGCTTAAATTTGAAAGCTTTCCTAGCAGGAAAAATTGTAAGGAAGCAGAAAGCAAACTCAGTTTCACACCGGGGACCCAGGCTCAGAGGGCTTGAGAGCTTCCTCCACATCACAGAGTGAGGCAGAAGTCTCAGGGGCTGAGTCTCCATCCACCCAGCGCCTGGTTCTATCTGAGACTCTGAGGCCAGGGTACGTCCTTGACTGTCCTCCAGGAGAGCAAAGGACTCACTTTTCAAGTTCTCAGCCTAAGACCAGGACTTCTGTAAGGTCATAAGCCTTACTTAGCATGTTTTTCACCTGTTTTCCGCCAGGCATCTGTTCTACTGCCCTCTCACTTCCATATTTGGTTCAAGCTTCTGGATTTATTTAGTCATGGTTGCAGAAAAGAGACAGAGGAGAAGAGGGTATAAGTGCATCTTTAATACACATAAGCTGTCTGGCTGCTAAATCCCTTTCAAGAATTGAGGCTTTTGCAATCTCGTTGCTTTTCAGTCAAATTACAGCGAATGGTGTTTCATATGATTAAGCCTGTGATGAAACTGGTTAGAGAAGCTATTTCAGGACCAACAGTGGGTCCCACTTAAATCTGAATGCAAAGACCTGCCAAAGATACTCTACCCAAAACTATTTCACCTCGTTACGGTCTTCTGAACATGTCAATAGTCTCTCCTTCACAAAAGTAATCAATAAGTAAAGAGAAAAGGAGCAAATTTTGGTTTTAAAATGTTTGCTCGGCAATGTCTGGCTGCATAAAACACAGTTATAGTTTTTCAATCTCCCACTGCAATCGTGGACCCCGGTTAGTGGCCTCTGTTATGTGGAGAAACTGGCCTTTGTGCTGCTTGCTTCTGCAACTGAATTGTTTCGTTCCCAAGCGGGCCAAGAATGCTACTGGGGACCATCCAAGCACGTGCACCACAATGTGGAGTTAAGATCTGGTAATAATCTTTTTAGTTTGCTCACTGGCATTCATGGCACCAGTTCCTTTATTCCAAACTGCCCACTTGCAGGACTGAGTGTCCCACATAGCTCCAAAAATCAATCATGTTCACTGAACTCTAGCCAAATTACCAAGGCCCCATGTACTCTAGAGAGCTCATCTAATTGCTATTAACCATGAACTATTCACAATCAGTCACCACATTCTTTTGTCTTAGTCCATATATTACTCTATGAAGAATTTTCCAGAGCAAACCCTACAAACTATAAGGTAACTCACAACAGCAAAAGAATTGTGTTGAATAGTTTTCCACCATTGCAACGTCAATTTTTTTTATTTACTACATAAAGAAAGCTAGAATAGGTATAGCATTTAAGAAATGGCCAAGAGCTCTCACCATAAGCCTGAAGCAGCTGTTTTCTGTCTTCTATGTGCTGGGCTCCCCTGCCCTACCCATTATCCCTGGAGTGAGAAACAGATTTAGTGATAACTACATCGTACTTACTCTTAGCAAGTGGAATTACTCTTTCCACTCGAACTGTTAATAATCTCTTAAGGGGTTTTGTTTCCTGCCCTGAATTCACTGCAGATTGGGTATAACAAAGTATATGAAATAGCAAGTTAATGCCTTTAATACCATGTCCAAGAGGCGGCTGCATTCTGAAGAGGAGAGAACTGGCTAAGGGTCCAGAGGAAGGGTTGAGAAAAACAGCACCCCTTGCAACTGTAGGGGAATTGCTGCATGCAAAGAATTCTTTAGAAGTAGGAAATAAGCTAGTGAGTGTGAAGCGTCTTATAAGTGATAAGGTGTACAAGCATTGGCTGGCCTCACTAATGTGTTCATTGTTAATGTAGAAGTTCTAAGATGCTCTTTTGTAATGAACAAGGCATCCACTTCCAAGAAACCCAAGAACTACTGTCCTCTACATGCTTAGCAGACAGCTCTCCCTATGAAAGCCTTCTGATTATAGGAGTGTGATTTTATTTTCCTCTGGATATCCCCAGATATGATCATTTATAGGATTCTCTGGGACAGAAAGGAATCAAGGACAAAATAAAGGACAGTATTCTCCAGTGACCCAATTATGGAAAAGAATCCCCCATCTCCTCCGCCTCTTCCTCATTCTTCTCCTTCTTCTCTTCTTCCTCCTTGTCTTCCTCCTCTCTCACCTTCTCCTCCTCTTCCTACTTCTTCCTTCTCCTTTTTAAGTACTAAGGATCAAACCCCAGGGTCTTACTCATGCTAGGCTAGCACCCTACAATCAAGCTACATCTGTAGCCCCTTCTTTATTATTATTTTGAGAAAGAGCCTTACTAAGTTGCTCAGACTTTCAATTCCCCTGCCTTGCCCAAGCTTCTCCTGTATGATAAGAAAGAAAACAGTGTCTAGAAAAAAACACTCCTAAAATTCATCTAGAACTAGAAGAGACCTAGAATAGCATAAGCAATCCTTGGCAAAAAAAAAAAAAAAAAGGCAGATGACATCACAATTACGACTTGAAATTGTACTACAAGGATACTATGGTAAAATCAGCAAGATACTGGCACAAAAACAGACCTGAGGATCAATAGAACATAGTAGAAGATTCAGACACAACTACAAACACTCTTAGCCACCTTATCTTTGACAAAGGAGCCAAACATTTTCACTTGAAGAAAGATAGTCTCTCTAATAAATGGTGCTGGAAAACTGTCTTTCCACATGTGGAAGGCTAAAAATAAAACCCATGTGTATCACCATACACAAAACTACAGTCAAAATCGATCAAAGATTTAAATATTAAAACTAAAACACTAAATCTTCTGGAAAAGAAAGTAGGTAGAAATCCTAAAGATACGAGGATAGAAAGAAAGCTCATGAACAAACATGGAACTGCATGGGAAATCCTTCAAAGAATCAAAAATTGGTTAGGCAAATGCAGGGACCAGGGTCCAATCCCTGGTATGCCATGCCAGCCCTACCCCCTGGGGTACACTGAGACTAAGCAAGGTGACACGTGCCTGCAATCCCAGTGTTTGGAAGGCTGAAAACAGGAGGATCACTATTAGTCTGATCTGTGTAGTGAGACTCTGTAGATCCAGTACTAAATACATAAAAAAATTAACAATTGGGATCTCATCTTTCTGGAAAGTTTCTGCACATCAAAAGAAATCACCAACACAGTAGAAAGAAAACCCATTAAGTGGGAGACAATTATAGCAGACTATCCCTCAGACAAAGGACTCCTATCTAGAACATATAAAGAATTAAAAGACATCAGGCCTCCAAAATTCAGAGACCCAATCCAAAAATGGGCATTTAAGATGAACATACACTTCACAAATGAAGAGATGCAAATGGCAAATAAATAGATGAAAAAAGGTTCAACAACATTGGTAATTCAAGAGATGCAAATTAAAACAATACTGAAACACCATCTTACACCAGAAAGAATGGCTATTATCAAGAAATCAACCAATAACAAATGCTGGAGAGGCTGTGGGGGAAAAGGACACCTCCACTGTTCGTGAGCGTGCAGGCTGGTATAACCATTATGGAAATCAGTGTGGAAAACCCTCAGAAAACTAGGTTTGGAAGTCCCATTCAAGCCAGCTATTCCCCCTCCTAGGTATTTTTCCAGGCAGGCATTTATGCTGCTGAGCTATCTCCCCAGCTCCTAGGTATTTTTCTAAAAGAACTGAAATCATCATACCACAGCAATATATGTGCACCCATGTTTATAGCAGCACAATTTGTCAGATCTAAATCTTAGAAACAACCCAAATGCTCATCAACTGAGGAATGGATAAACAAGATATGGTATTTTTTACACCTTGGAGTATTACTCAGCTATAAAAAGATAAATTCAAGGCTTTTGTAGATAAATGGATGTAGCTACAGAATGTATTGATAAGTGAAATAAATCAGACCCGCCCACAAGTGCAAATATCATATTGTCTCACTAAGGTGAGAACCTGAAAGTGTAAATAAAATCTGAAAGGTACGACAGATATTGTGAAAGGAAAAGAAATTGTTCAATGGGAAGGAAAAACTGGGATGAGGAAAAGGACAAAAGGAAGAAGAAAAAAGATATGTTTATGTATATACAAAGGATAATTTGGATATTTGTACTGCTGATTTCTGCTAGTCTTTTGAAAGGAGCAGTTAGTGCTTAAATTTATTTTTTAATGTCATAACTTTTTTGTTGGCTTGTTTTGTTTTTTAAACCAACTTTGCATGTTTATATCTGGCAACCTAAAAACCTAAAGCCTCATGCAGTCATGGGCTGGGCTTGTAGAGTTTGCGATTGACTCATAGTCTAATGCTGAGATTATGGGTGTGAGTGCTACACACACCCTAAAGAGAAAGCCTGCATACAGTGTAAGGGAAGGAAAGAGACTTCCTCTCGCTCCTCCCTGTTTGCTCTCATTGCTTTTGTTGTTTATGAGCTGCTGCACTCTGCCATGTGCCACCCTGCCTTGGAGCCAGCTGATTATGAACTGAAACCACCACAAGCTGTGAGCTAAATAAACCATTCTTTCTCTAATTCTGAGCGTCATGTATTTTGTCTCAGCAATAAGAGAAAGGTAACCAAAACATAGCATAACATTTCTATCTGAGCAGCTCATTCGGGGGCCAAAGAGATAGCTTCATGGCACAAGTGCCTGACTAGCAAATGCAAGGCTGTGAGTTCAAACCCCAGTCCCGCCAAAAGACAAAACAAATAAAATGTACAACAGAAAAATAAATAAATAACATGGTGGCCTGAGCGCCTCATTCTCATCTTTGTTCTGAATCCCACCCATTTGAGGAATGGATGGCTGAGCAAGGGACACCTTCCCCAGAGCACACCTGAGCCATGGCTCAGCCTGGCTTCCCCAGGAAGCAACAATCAGCTGAGAAATAAATCACAAGAAGAGGCGGGGGTGGGGCAAGGGGAGAAGTGTGTTGCAAGAGGCCTGAAAGTTTTCAGAATAATCGTCAGGGGGAAACTTGGCCTAGGACAAAGAAGCTGAAGGTTCCTGGGTCATGACTCTGCCTGCCAAGGTTGAACTCTGCCATCCAAGAGGGGCAGGAGGAGGCTGAGCAGCCACAGGGAACAGCCCCACAGCCTTAATTCAAGGTGTGACAGAATTGCTACCAATTCTTTGCCTCCATGGCTCAGCAGAAATGTAAACATCAAAGTGGCCCGAAGTCTTACTTGGCTCTCTTGGAAGAGGGTGTGGCTCTCCTACAAGGCCCAGGTCACACCAGGGCCATGAAAGCATGGGAGTGAAGGCCAGCCTCAATATAACTTAGAGAAATCCTCCTAATCAGATTTCTTATAATTTCTGGACCTCTAAACACAGAAAGAAAGAAAGAGACAGACAGACAGACAGACAGACAGACAGACAGACAGAGATCAAGCCTCATGAAAAGTCTGCTAAGAATACAGCTAGAGTTAGAAAAAAAAATCAAGGTTAAAATTTGCACTCTCCTACTTCCTAGCTGTGTGACCTCTGGGAAATCGCTCTATGTCCCTGAGCCTCAGTGCACTCTCTAGCAACAGAGATAATAGTTTCATCCACATTTTCAAGCAGTCTAGGGTTTAAATGTTTTAGCTATTCGGAACAATTAACACACAGCAAATCTCCAATATATGAGCTCAAAAACTGTACAGGACAACATACCTATAGCTAAGCTTTTTAAGAAAGAAAGCAGAAAATATAAGATTACTTATGTTCCTTCAGTGTATTTGAAAGCAAATGGCCACAACTCAGACCCTGTGAACCAGTGATAGTCTATTGTCCACCCCTCAAATATGGAGGCTCTGTGCAACGTGCCACAGTGGGACATTACATGACACAAGCCAAGTCTTGCTAAGTACTTGAGCAAGTAATTGGCATTACCCCCCCAGTAGGAGCTTTTCTGCCTTATGCATACAATTGTATTATACATTTCAGTACAACATTGTCTTGATAGGGCCAGTGAGATAGCTCAGTGGACTAAGTACCTGGCTAGGCAAGTACTGGGACTGGGGTTCAACCCTGGCACTACATGCATGCCGGCCCCGCCCTCTGGCATGCTGAGCCAACCACCAAGACCAGGTGTAGTGGCACACACTTATCATCATAGTACTGGGATAGCTGAACGCGGGAGGATCACCACAGTCTGAGCTGCATAGTGAGACCCTATACCACATACATTTTTTAAAAATTGCCTTGGTGTGGTGTTAGCTCTGAGTAATTTTTTTATGTGCTCTAATAGCATGATTGATTTAGTCATATAAATTTTTAAATTCAACTTTTTTAAAAAAAATGACTATAAGCCAGGTTTGGTGGAAATATAGAGGAAAATGTACCTCCCACCCTGCTCAGTGTCAGATATGCCAAGTTCATGTCCCCTGAAATTGAAGAATGAATTCTAAGGAACAACAGAGATTAGGAGTAGGAAAAGTTAGGGCTGGGGATATAGTTCAGCGGCATAAGAGTCTGCCTGGTAAGTACAAGGCTCTGCATTCAATCCTCAGTACCAAAAAAAAGGAGAAAGAAAAATTTATGGACAGACAGTTCCTGAGAGACAAGCTGGGACCCAGAAGTAGGTCACCACAGAGGCCATTCCTCTGCAAATATTTTTTAAAGCAAAGTCTATAATAACAGCACAGGCCTCTAATGTCAATACTTAAGAGGCCAAGGCAGAAGGACCATAAGTTCGGGGCCAGTCCAGCCCACATAGGGAGTTCTAAGCCAGCCTGACTGACACCATAAGGTCCTGTGTCAAAAAAAATAATAAATACATTTTTTTTTTCTTTTGGTTTTGTGTTAGGAATCGAACTCAGAATTTTGTGCTTGCCAGGCAAGTGCTGTGCCACTGATATATATTCTCGATCTCTAGGAAAGTTGATTTTATTATTTCATTTTAGTTGTCTTTTTTGAGACAGGGTCTCGCTATGCAGTTCAGGCCTTGAGCTCACTTTTGTAGCCCAGACTGGTCTCGAACTCACACCGATCCTCCTGCCTCAGCCTCCCACGTGCTGGGATTACAGGTGTGCACCATCATGCCCGACCCACAATTAAAAAAAAAAAAAAAAAAGAGTGACTTTCAAGCATTGTGCCCATATCCTGGAGATGTTCCAGGAGGCCTCCACATGAACGCTCTTGAGCTAGCAGGAGAAAACCAGCTGAGCAGGAGCGTTTCGCTCACCTAGAGCTACCCACATCAAAGTCAGGATGCGTGCACCTACCCAGAGTTATCTACATTATCATTTCCATTAAACATATGGCCAGGGAATCTAATGAAGAAGGCTGAGTGATGGCCACAGAATCAATAAAGTCTTTCTGAGCTTATCGATTTAGCATTCTCCATGCAGTAGAATTGATTTATGTCCTAGGATTTATTTTGATAACTCAATGATAACTCCACTATTCCTAAATTAATGTCATCTTTTCTTCAGGCCAAATTTTTTTCTAAGCAAGGGGGAAAAAAAAATCTTACATCAAACTGATTTTGCTAAGTAATTCCATGGCTAACAGGGTACCATAAATCACAGGGAACCATGTACTGCTATAATTGTAAATCATCAGTGGCATGGAAAAGTACAACGGCATTTATTTGTCAGGGTTGTGATTGCATCGGGCAGGGCCTCTTCCTTGTCAAAATTCATATCTTCCCAGAGAAACCCTATTGTCTAATGTACAATTTCATAAGAGCAATACATTGTTTAGAAGCTACATTAATTTCCATCTCGCAGTTTAAGCTTCCAGAATGGGTGAGACAGTAGGTTTCAATCCTTAATGAGCATCCTTTTATTGAGGGAGATAAGCCATACTCTCTGCGAAATGAATATTCACCTCAGACATACACAACCAAGACAATCAATCAATGCCAAGTAAATGGGTATATTTGCACTTTTTTGGAAGAAAAATCTTTCTGCATGTTCTAACCCATCTGCAAACCAAGGACAGGCAGGCAGGCAGGCAGGCAAGCAGGCAGGCAGACAGACAGACAGACAGACAGACAGACAGACAAAGAGACAGAAAGGGACACCGAGAAAAAGGGCAAAATTTTCAATAAAAGGGTGTTGGAATAAGGTAGTCTGCTTAGTCACCAGTGCTTCTGAGCCTCCCTCCCACATACCTCTGCAGTCTACCCAGTTCTCTCCATCAGTACAGCCACCATCTGGTCCCGAGAAGCATCGAAGCTCCCTGGATGCCCTGACAGCCTCCTGGCTTCCCTCCCATCACTGCTGCTGGCGATTTCATTTTATTTGCTACATTGCAGCCAGAGAGTTTTTTTTTTTTTTTTCAAAAATGTAAATCTGATCACGACATGACTGCCTACGCTTTCCCAAGTCTCACAGAAAAAAGAAAAATAAGTCGCCCAAATGGTTTGTGAGAGCCGGGCCGCCTCTCCAGCCTCACCCACCACAGCACCCATTCCCTCTGCCCATGCGGGCTTGCCTCATCCAACACCTCCCACACACTTCAGGGTTCCACACACACGTAGGCCCCACACTGTGGAGCACCCTCCAGAACTGCAGCTCTGAGACCAGCGTCACCAGCTCTCCCAGGAAAGATCCCTTAAATCTTCACGTGGATCAGCACTTTCCGCAAGTCAAGCCTTCCCTTCACAACTCTCGTACTTCTGTTTCATTTCCACCTTCCCCTTGTGACGCCTGCTCCTTGAGGGAAAGGCCAAGAGCACTGACTTACTTCCCACTCCCTCGTCCGTCCGTGTCACAGCCCCTGGCTTTCAAAGTACAAAGACCCAGGTCTCAGTCTGTGGGCACTGGCTTCCTGACTGAGTTGGGGCAGAGCTCTGGCAACAAGAAGAGCAGAGCATTCGCTGACACAGGGCAAAGGAGGAAACCCAAGAACACAGCGAGCCACTAAAAGGAGGAGGACCCTGCCCAGCCACTGTGCAAATCTCTCAGCTGCCGCTCTGACTACCGACTCATTTTCCTAACTAATGAAACTTCATTTTCACAAAACTCCAGACCAACAGGAAAGCCGCAAAAACATCATACCCATGAACTGCCATACACTCTTCACCCGGATTTAATTTTCATTCAAGAAATTCATCAACAATTTGCCATATTGATGCAGGAAGAAAAAACTGACCTGGGGTGGATGACCTCCAATAGGGAACCTCTAGATAATACAGGGAAAACCAATCCCCAACCTGAAAAGTACCCAGGATGAGTTCATGTTCTCTAAAACCAAAGAATGAGCTTTAGGAACAAATGGAGCAGAACATATTTATTGAGAGAAAGAAAGCTCCTGTTGGAGAGAGGGACAGGATGGGGGTCCCAAGTGGGTGTTCCTTGGGAAGCTGTCTCTTCCAGGGACTTTTATAGAGGAGAAAACATGGGAACTCGCTTAGGTGGATATGAGTTGGGATAAAACTGTGGTCAACCAATGAGATTACAAGCACCATTGCTCAGGTAAAATTGATTAACATCGGGATCCAATGGGAAGGCAATTCATGTAGCAAGCAAGCGGGCAAGAACACCACCTATTGAGCTTGGGTTCCTGACACTTTCCAGGGTCTTTTAATGTGATTGATACTTATTTAGCATATCAATCCCTGATGCCCACCCTTAAGGAAGTATGTAGTTGCTTCTGTTTACTCTTGTCTTGAGATCTGGCCCAGGGCGGAAGAGTGTCTATCTCTACCTGGAAAGTCATCTTGTCTTCCATGTCATCCTTGAGGGCCTGGTCCTGTCTGACTGCCTATAATATTTCTATCTAATTCAGTTGCCTATAATAATATCTGCTTTATCTTCCTACATATTGATAGGTTCTGGCCCTAGTATGAATTCCTGAATCATTATGGTGTTCATCTAATATGGCTGAAGCCCTTAAAACAACAGCTTATCTTCCCAAAGACCACCTCCCCCTTCTTCTCCAACTCAGCCCAGGGTGTAATTTCCTTCCACCTGTCCCGCCACCTCAGGGAAGGCCCCAATCAGCTCCTCAGGTATATCTAAACATCCTCCTTAAGGCCCAGCCCTGGCAAAGGCCATAAAAGCCTCAGTCTCACTTTGTTCCAATTCAGAGAATTCCTTATCTTCCCAGAATTCTCTCCGTGTCCTCCAAGAAAATAAAGTCCCTTTCCCTTTTTCCTTCTGCCTGTTTCTCTGCTGTGACACCGCGGAAAACCTATCACACATATGTGTGTGTTCATGGACATACTGATCTGCACATCGTCTGTTCTCCTGCTGGACCATTCGAAACAAAGGGCAACGTCATTGTTGAGGGCAGCTAAATTAGATATATTATATGCAGTCAGACAGGGCCAGGCCCTCAAGGAAACAATATGGAAGACAAGGTGACTTTACAACTTGGAAGAGACAGACACTCCCAGCTGTGGGCCAGATCTCAAGACAAAAGGGTAAACAAATGCAGTCACTTACTTGCCTAGGGATGGGCTGGCGCAGCATGTGGTGCCCGGGATTGAACCGCAGTCCCTGCAGCCTCCCAAGCTTTCCTAAGCAGGCACTTTAGACCACTGAGCCATCCTGCCGGGCCCCAAGGATTGATATTCTAAATAGGTATCAATCACCTTGAAGGAGTCCAAATGAGTCACTAACCCAACCCCCAATAGGAAGAGACCCTGTCCCTGCTTCTCCATTTGGTACTGGATTTAATCAATTTAACCTGAGCAATTGTAATCTCATTGGTTGGCCGTAGTTTTGTCTCACCTCATGCCCACCTAAGCGAGTTTCCGTGGTTTTCACCTTAGACCTGCCTTACTGCATGATTTTCTTGTAGGCAGCTAAATTAGATAGATATATTACAGGCAGTTAGACAGGGGCAGGCCCTCATGGAGACAAGATGGAACACAAGGTGACTAAACAGCTTTGCAAGAGGCAGACGAGCCCCCCACACACACACTGTGGACCAAACTCAAGACAAAAGAAGAAACAAAAGTAGCCACATACTCCCCTAGGAATGCTCATCAGGGATTGATATTTTAAATGGGTATCAGTCGCCTTAAAAGAGCCTAAATGAGACAGTAACCCAGCCCCAAACAGGAAGAGACCCTGTTCCTATTCAAACCTACTTGCTACGTGACTCCCTTCCCCATTGGGTATTGGTTTTAATCAATTCTACCTGAGCAATGGTGCTTGTAACCTCATTGGTTGACCATAGTTTTGGCCCGCCTCATGCCCTTCTAAGCGAGTTTCCATGGTTTCCTCCACCTTAGAGCCGCCCCACCACATGGTTTCACACTATAAAAGTCCCTGGAAGAGAGTTTCTGGGGGACCACGCACTCGGGACCTCTCTCCTGTCCCTCTCTTGGACAAGAGCTTTCTTTCCTTCAATAAATATGTTCTGCTCCTTATCTCGATTTGTTCCTAAAATTCATTCTTCGGTTTTAGAGAGCACAAACTCATCCCAGGTAACTTTCAGGTCGTGAAATCATTCTTTCCCTGTATCACTTGCAGGTCATCCACCCAAGATCAGTTTTTCTCCATGCATCACTTTCATTCAAGAAATTCATCAACAATTTGCCATATCTGCTTTATCCTCCTACATATATGTGTGTATTTATGGATATACTGATATGCATCTCTTCTGCTCTCCTCCTGCTTGACCATTTAAAACAAGGGACATTGTCATGAGCACTTACCTCTAAAGCCCTCGCTCAGCATGCCTCTTCCACATATAAGGACACTCCAAACCCCAGAGAAAATGATCAAATTTAGGGAATTTATCACTGGTAAATATTATTGGCTAACGACAATGCATATGTAAATTTTACCAATTTACCTCACATATTTAAACATCGTTTTAAAAAATTACCAGTTAGAGGCAGCTTTAAAATCTCATCTCCATAATCCTCCAAAGGTTGCAAATTATTAAAACTTAGTGGGCCCGGCGGGATGGCTCAGTGGTCTAAGGCGCCTCCTTGGGAAAGCTTGGGCGGCTTCAGGAACCACGGTTCAATCCCGGGCACCACATGCTGCGCCAGCCCTGCCCTCGTGGCAGGATGAGCCGGCCATAAAAATGAGTGAATAAACAAATAAAGGTTCTGAAACAAGAAAAATAAATAAATAAATAAATAAATATAAATAAATAAATAAAACAGTAAAATCCTCAAGTTTCAATAAAGCAAAATCTCTAGGATTTCTCAGAACAGAAGCAAACTACTGGGCCCGGTGGGATGGCTCAGTGGTCTAAGGCGCCTCCTTGGGAAAGCTTGGGCGGCTTCAGGGACCGCAGTGATCCCCGGCACCACATGCTGCACCAGCCCTGCCCTCGGGGCAGGCTGAGCCAGCCATAAAAATGAGTGAATAAACAAACAAAGGTTCTGAAACAAGAAAAAAATAAATAAATTTTTTTTAAAAAAAAGAAGCAAAGTACCTCTAGCACAATTCTAGGATTGGTTGAGAACCTCTCAGAAATCCTCCAGAAACAAACCCCTCAGATATTTTTTTTTTTTTTTTT
>PVJA010008652.1:0-63539 GCA_004027025.1 Myocastor coypus
TCTTATCTGCTATCCTTTGAGGACTGATTTAGAGGTCATATCTTACTAAAAAAATTTGACCAGGAACCTCAAATAGTCTCATTGTGTTGTTTCCCAGCAGTCCTATAATAGTTCACTTGACTATTCTCACCCTCATCCTTTTATATAAATATTTTATGCCTCCCTCTCCTCACATTAAACACCATGGCCTTGTGTCCTACTACAATGAGGAAACTAAAGTCATCAGAAATTATTTCCACAAACTGCCACCAATGCATCTCCAAATCTCCCAGAATCTGTCACTCATACCACTTTTACTAAAATGAACTGTTTTTTCCTTAACAAGGCTTAATTGCTCAATCTATCCCACTGCAAGTAGAAAATACAAATCAAAACTATGCTGAGCTACCATCTTACCCAGTCACAATAGCAGTTTGATGCGGTGGTGCACAAGATAGGGGATTGCCATGAGGTCCAGGCCAGCCCGTGCTACCTAATGAGTCCAAGGTCTTCTACAATCATATAGCAAGATCCTGTTTCTAAACAAAAACCAAAAAAAAAAAAAAAAAATGAATTCTGGTGTGAATGCAAGACAAAAGAAACCTTCCTACACTGGCTGTGCAAGCTTGTCTGACCACTATGGAAATCAGTATGGAGATTCCTCAGAAGACGAAAAATAGGTGTACCATTTGATCCAGCTATGCCACTTCTTGGTATATTGCCTAAAGGATTAAAATGGTACTCTACAATGACATGTGTATAATGGTACAATTTACAATGTTAAAGCTGTGAAAATAGCTTCAATATTCATCCGTGGATAAGTGGGTAAATAAGCCCAGTGTTATACGTGAAATGCAGTCTCATTCAGCCCGAAGAATGAAACCCTGTCTTTTGTTAAGAAATGAGACTGGAGACTGTGCAGCCCAGGCCAGGCCAGTTAAGTGAAAGAAGCTCGTCTTATAAAGTTGAATATTCATATCTTCTTTACATAAGACATGTAAAAGTAAATTTTAAAATAATGAATAAATAAATGAGAGGTGACTTGAACTGGAAAGTGGACTTTCAGAGGTAGGGAAAGGCATCAAGTTGGGAGGAGAGGAATAGGAGAAGAGGCTCATGGAACAGAGAATAATTGACACGTGTTACATGCACACACCAATAAAAATAGAACTTTCCACCACTATGTCTCCACACTAAACACTGAACTCATATCCAATCTTTTCTTTGATGTTTCTCTCTCTTTTTTTAGAACTGGGAATTGAACTCAGGCCCTTGTACTTGCCAGGCAAGCACTTATTCTACTGAGCTATCTTCCCAGCCCCAGATGTCTCTCTTTTAAGGCTACTATTTACCTGAAACTATGAACGTTCAGATCTGAACTCTGACTTTCCTCCTTTCCTCTGCTCTTTCCATTGCCTCTCCCGTCTCACTTTATAGAAAGTCTACCATTCTGCTTCCTATTTTCTACTGCCAAAGTCACATAGTCGTCCCTCCCTCATCTTCTAATTTAATCTACCAGGAAATCCTGTTGGCTCTAGCTTCAAAGCACATGTCAGATCCCTCTACTTCTCATCATTTCCATTGCTACCACTCTGGTCTCAACCCTCCTAATTCCCCTTATAGTGAATTCTTAACATAGAAAGCAGAAATAGGTTTCAAGGCAGGCCTGATAGCTCAGCAGAGAGCCTGCTGTGCCAGCCCTGCCCCTCAGGGCACCCTGAGACAGTGATTGAGACTGGATGTGGTGGTGCATGCCTCTAGTCCCAGCATTTGGGAGGCTGTAAACAGGAGAATCACTACGAGTCCAATCTACATAATGAGACCATGTAGACCCTATAGACCCTGCCCTAAAAATACAGAAAAAAATAAAAGAATTAGGTGTTGATCTATGAACTTACGTCATTCCTCTGCTCAGAATTCTCCAATGGCTCGCCTCTTCTCTTATAACGGAAACCAAAAATCACTGCAGCAATCTACCAGGCTTTCTTTATCACTTTTACCCAAGCTCCTCCATTCCAGTGACCCACTATTCCTCAAACATATGAGCGTCCTTCCCTGTCCCTTTCCCATTTAGGGCTTCTGAGCTGTCTACTATGCTAATGTCCTTTGACATCCTTTTCCTCTGAAGCTTCTAAGCTGCCTCTGCTTTTGTCTAGCACTTCCAGATCACTACTAAGCTCGCCTTTCATGTCTTTGTTCCAGTATCACTAAGGCAGAGCTCTACAATGACACCCTACTTTAAATCTCAGCGCTGCTGTGGCTGCTTAAGGTGCACCACATCAGTGCCTGGGACCTCCTGGGACTGAAACGCTTCAGCAACATTGGTAGTACATTTGCTCAGCACATGCCCCAGTGGCTCTCTGCCTTCCTGCCTTGAAGCACAGAAGACATTTCGTTCTATGCGGTCACAACCCAAAATTTTAGAGAAGTGAAAACTCCTTTGGGGCAATACTCAAACATCCAAGAATAAGACTGCTAACTCCCCGTTGTCCCATGGAAACATTCTAAGGTGTGTTCTGTATGGTCCCCCAGACAATTCCCAGGGAAATTAAATCTCAGTTGTCCAAAGCCATTAGTTAGTTCTTTCATGTGGCATTTATTGGCCTTTCTCCCCAGCTTAGCTCTTCCCGCTCCCTTACTTTGCTTCCTGAGATCACCTCCCAAATAAATTGCCTATTTCCAAGTCTTTATTATAGCCTCTCTCATTATGGGAATCTAAACTAAAATAAATCATTTCATAATATCCTTACATCTATACCTAGCCTTTTCATAGCTGCTACCAAGTTCCTTTCAAAATTATCATTTCTAGTTTTTTCATCGTGCTACATACACCAGGAGCATTACTCTACCACACTTTCGTATAACTCTACTGCACTAGGTAAGTTATTGTACCAACACATAAACTCCAGAAGGACTGGAGTTTTGTTCCTTTTGTCCATTAATCTACCCTAGATCCTGGGAGGTATCTTCACACCTTTAGTGGGTACTCAACAAATACTTGCTTGAGTGTTCAACATCCTACCCTCTCCCCTGGAACAAGTATGTTACATTCTATTACCATGCTCAACTTTAAATTTCAGTTCTACTTCTTAATAGCTTGATGACCTTGACACACTTAACCTCTTTGAGACTCAGTTTCCTCCACAGTATTGGAGACAATGATGTTCACACTGTGCCCTGTACCAGCATCTGAAAACAGCATCCAGGAAAGTTCTGGTACAGTAACACAAGCTCTTTTTTTCTTCTCAACATATTTTCCTGGTTCAATGAGCCACTCTTTAAACCAGCTAAATCCATGAATCAGCATCCTCTCCCTCTATGAATCTTGTCTCAGGGAAGACGCGTATAAAGCATCACCATAGGCCCAGGAAGAGGTCAGGGAGCCAGGCTTCTTTCAATCCACCAGCGAAATGCCAATTAGAAGGACATAACCAGCAGGAAGAGCTACTGGAGAAAACCACACACTTGTTCCAAAACAAAGATCACTCTGCATGTCATAAAAGCTCAGAAATGTCTTCCAGATGTTGTATACTGGGCCTGCACAGATGTTTCCGATGTCAAACCATAAATGTTGGGAACATAAAACATTTGTGCCCCACAGATGTAGAGATTTAATTATACAGGGTATGTGATAAATCTTCAAGTAATAAAAGGAGACCACAAACTGGCCACATTAAAGTTTTTTTTTTTTTTAATCTGTTTATTCCACTTCATAGTAGAGTTCTACTGGGATACTACAAGGTTTTTCATTTTGATTTTGGTTTTTGAAAATTTGACTGGGGCATTTTTGAGAGAAATTTCAATCTACATGGAAATATGCATTAACAACAATGCTGAATCCTGGTCCAAAGTCTACATGGTCTTTGCCAGCTAGGAAGCAACATCGTGACTGATGATTGGTTGATTCCAAGCTCTCCCTTCAGTCAATGTCTCTTAGTGGGAGTGCTGAGTGATGGGCCATCATCATCTGGGAGAACACTGGTTGCTGAGGGAATACATTCCAGCATGAACTCAGCACTGCGGCTCACGAGCCCACGTGGAAGCGGTTCTTTGTTGGCGTCTGGAAAATCAGATCTTTCATCATCTCCAGCTATATGAGTGTGTATGTGTGCCTATGAAAAGAAAGGAAATAAAAGTTTCTGTGCAATTTGCACATGCATGAGTCCATGTACATACATGTGCATATATGCAAACATTCTACTCGGAGCCAAAACAGCTACAGAAATTTTACCTATCATCATACACTGTCAAGTGTAAAGATGGGACACACAATCTAGAACATATTCTCAGGGGTTTTCTCGTATTACAACACACTCTCTACTTCCTTCGCAAATTAACAGGCTTAACACACCATATTTATTTGTGTATTTTATTATTCAGAAATATTTATTAAACATTGAATATTATATTTGTAGCTGAAAAAGACACCAAAGCTTGTAAGACATCCTATATGTCCTCTGCAAATTACAAAGAAAGCATGAATAAAGAGGGTAACATTTCTGAACTGAATCACAAATTGTCCAGTTTATTACAGCATTTCTGAAATATTGCTACAGTTTTCATATAAAGTCGTTTCAAATGTCGTTTCAATGCACATAATTTTATGTTACTCTAAGTATGCCTGCAATCTAGTGTTTATTTTGTAAATCTGCTGTTTTAAAAGGTTTACTGCTTGTTTGTTTTACTCAAAGGGATCCTAAATTTTCTTACAACCTTTATTTGGAGAAAAGCAAACTTCTTGATGTAAACAGACAGTCCCATATGTAAAGAGCTGAGGTGGGCACGTGTGGAGGTCAGCAGAAATCTGCAGCCAGAGGCTGGGCCAGAGCCCAGACTAAGCTTGAGGCCTGAGCCACCAGTAGGTGCTAAAGCTGAAGAGAAGCTCAAGGACCCAGGCTCAAGGCTGGTGACAAAAGAAAAGTTCAAGTCAGAATCCCAGTGGAACAGATTCTCAAGGACAGAGGCCTGAAGCCTGAGGCTATTGGCCCAAACAGGAGGAAAAAGGCTGAGACTTGAGACTGCCTGAGATGATCCAAAGGTCCCAGTCATGGAGCAACCCAAGGAGGCAGCAACAGTCACAGATTTATTGTTCTGCAGAGCTGACAGAAGAACAGATGATCTCAGTGAACCCTTAAAGCTGAGAGCAGATTGATTTGGAAATTGAATTTTGAAGGAAAACAAGGAGTAAATTTGGAGTTGGGAGGCCTACATGGAAGGTTAAGAAGAGACCACTTCATTCAGTCATTCAGTGCACAATTACCAAGTCCTAGACTTGCCTTTTATTATGAATTATAAAGATGACTATGAAAATATCATGGTCTTAAGTGTACCCACTTTCTAGTGGAGCTGATTGGTAGTGAGTACTTTCTTCAAATGATCAGATGAAATTCCTAATTAAGGGCTACTCTATGAAAGGGAGTGATAAAAATCTTGACTTCCTATGTAAATTCTGCTAACATATTGAAAACCTTAGCTTGGGAAGGAAAGTGCCCCTTTCTTCCATTCATAGTTATTAATGTGATCAGCAAGGCACCCCACACAGCTCTCTGACATGGCTTATATCCTTGCTGGCTGGGTGCGTCTGGAAATAAGCACAGGCAGCTCCTGGGATTCCTTCTTAATCCTTGCACAGGGAGCTACCTACTGCATGAATCAGCAAAAGAACACAACTGAGAGCACTCCTCTCTACTAACAATTAAGATGTTGCTTTGCCACTTTTTTGTTGAGTCATAGTTCAAAAAATAAAAGTAGATATTCAGAGGACAAGATGCAGATCTGATATAATGTCTAAACAGTATTAGAACAGACATTTATTCTCAGTATGATGGTATTAATTATTGTAACCATGTTAGTAACCTGTTTTGAAACTGTTTTATCTTTCTTCTCATTAAAATGAATATATATATATGTATGAATTAAAGAGAATTTTTAAAAACATCAGAAATGATACAGAATTTCACAAAACAAGATGATAGGAATTCAACAATGGTTGTTATACCGCATATTGTTGTCCTCAAAGTAATTGCTCCGATTAGCAAACATAGCATGTAAAATTGGTCCAGAAAAAGCATCAACTGTTTCTTTCAATAAACCAGTAGAAATTAGTAGTACAAAAAGATAAATAAAAGTAGAAAACAACTCAAAAATAGGGTAGAAAGGGTTACAAAGAAGATGAATCATACCATGTGATGGATTTTCTCTGCCTTAACAATAACAAAAAAATTCTGCTAAGTCACCAAAGCAGCCAGTCATTGTGGCATGGGTAACTGGAGGCCATGTGCTATACTCTGACTTCCTCCTCCTCTGTCAAATTACAACTTCCTATTTCCTTTTCACAATATCCTGTTTCTTTGCTCCAACTTCCTGTCCAATTGCTATTTTCCATATCATGCAGACTGCCCCTAAGCCCCACCTTTATCCTGGCCCTATATAGCCTTTGTCTCCAGGGTCAGGCCCTCGAAGCTCCACATCTCTCATTTCCTGTGGTCTACCCCTTGCCCACAATAAAGGCCTTTTTAAATCTTTCCTGAGTCATTAGTGCATTGAAAAACCTAACACCATGGTTTCTGTCTTTTGAGTGAGAAAAATCATTTCTCAATTCTGATTCAATGAATTTTGGTTCATATAATTAGTCAATATTTTAAAATGCAAGTATAAAAAGTTTTAAATTTTCAATCACTAATACCAACTTCTATATAGTTCACTAAAATTTTTCTTTGCACAATCATACAGGTTGATACATTCTGTAAGCTTGAAAAATTTAGATGTTTGATTAAGTGACTCAGCAGAGAGCCAGGATTCTTAGTTTGGAAACATTCTCAACATGCGCAAGAGGAGGGCATGGACATTGTGTGAGTTCTGTACCCCCAGTCCCAGAGAAGCTCATTTACAATACAAGAAGGGAAAAGAGGCTGGCTAGAAGCTGTAGCTGCTGCCCTTCCCTTTGCTTTTCACTGTTTTCTGCTGCTATGAACTGCTTCTCTCTGCCATGTGCCACTCTGCCTGGGATTCAACCAAGTATAGCCTGAAACCTCCACAGAGTAAAATAAACCTTTCCTTCCTTAATTTGGGTTGTCAGGTATTTTGTCCTAGCAATGAGTACAAAGTAACTGAGACAGAATTTGGTACAGAGGAGTGGGGTCATTGCTGTGACTATAACTGACAATGCAGAACTTAAGGGAGTGGCTTATGGGAGGAGATAAGGAAGGTTTGGAGAGGTTGTCTACTAGGGAATAGCTGGCATGCCCTCAGGTCTTTCGTATGGGAGATTCTGGTCAGAGCTCAGAAGATCAGAAAGCTGACAAAAATCCTGCCTATAAAAACCAGGATGGGGAAATTTCTTCTAGAAAGGACTGCATTGGTTGTTGGACTGTGAATAATTTGTGTTATGCCTTGGCAGAAAGTTTGTCTGCATTTTGCTTCTGGCCAGAGACTTTGCCTGAGACTGAGATTAAGCACAGTGGACTAGTTAATCTGACAAAGGAAATTTCAAAGCAGTCGAATGTTGAAGCAGTGGCATGGCTATTGCTGGGGGCACTTAGTTAGCTATATTTTGAGAGTCAAGAGCAAAGAGCCCAGCATGATAATTTAAAATGTTGAGATTTTGATAAGAAAGGAAGTGCCAAGAAGGCTGTGGACTGAAAGACACAGGTAAGAGGATCTCCATTGCCCAGGATGAATGGGAGAGTACAAAAGATTTCCTGAGGGCACCACAGGAGGTGGCAGGCTCTCACTCTTTGCAGCCTCAGAACCACAAGGGTGAGGGACTTTGCCTTGAGGAGAAAGTCACAGAGCCCCATGTTCCAGAATAGAGGCAATAGACACGCCAGGTTCCAGAATGCCAGCAGCATAGAGAATTTATTCCTGGGCATCAGGGTTAGAGTGCACAGTGATCCAGGCACTTGAATCATAGCTAAGAGAGCAGAAAGCCTGGCTATTGCTCCAAATGGGAGCAGACCTTGGTATCAACCACATGACATTGGTTTTAGGTACATTCAGAATACAAGAGTTTTGAGGTTAAAAATGCTTCCACTTAGATTTCAGAAGACCTTGAAGACCAGGTAATGTACCCCTGAGAGAACAATGTGTAAAGCTGTGAGTGAAAACCTTGTTCGGTAAAAAACCCAGAAGTTTGGAAAAGCCAGGAACATGGATTGCCAGAGAAAAGCTGCAAGAAGAGAGCAAAGCCAGCCCCAGAGAAAGCGATGGGAGCTACCAAAAGAAATGCAATAGAGGTAGAGCCACAAAAGGCTTTTGAGCTCACAAATCATTACAAGTTGCTTCACATGTTCTACATGGAACTACAGCACTTAACATTTGCCCAACTGGATTTTAGACTTATTTTGGTCCCAGTGATTTGTATCCTGCTATATATACCTTTTGTAATGGTAATATTTGTCTTCTACTTTTAAATGTTGAAAGTTCTTAATTTTTTGTTTATATAGCAGCTCATAGCTGAGTTGGCCTTAGGTCTTGCAGGAGACTTGAGATTTTGACTTTTCAGCAATGCTCAAACTCTTAAGATTTCATCAAATCTTAGAGATGGACCAAAATGACTTTCACATAAAGGGAACTGCATGAGTCTGGGGGTGGGAGTTCCAAGGGACAAAATGTCACGGTTCTAATGTAATATAATGTTTAATTTGTGAAATGTTAATAAGCATGTATATGTACCTGGAAACTGGTTTAAGTAAATGTCTGATTGCCAAGTTGACAAGGGATGTATTGTGTCAACTTGAGAAGTTTAAAAATTTAATTAACTGACTGAAGAGAGAGCCAGGATTCTTAGTTTCTAATCATTCTCATTCTGTGCAAGAGAAGGTCATGGACATTGTTCTATACCCACAACCTGAGGTTAGCTTGTTTACAGTATAATGAGGGGGAGAGAGGCTGGCTAGAAGATGCAGCTGCTGCCCTTCCTTTGTTCTTCACTGTTTTCTGCTGCCATGAACTGCTGCTCTCTGCCATGTGCCACTCTGCCTGGGAGCCAGCTGAGTATAGCCTGAAACCTTCAGAAACTGTGAGCTAAATAAACCTTTCCTTAGTTAATTTGAAGAGTCAAGTATGTTGTCCCAGCAACAAGTAAAAAATAACTGAGACAACAAATATATTTCAGTTTTATTCATTTAGCTCAAGTGGCCTACCATGAACAACTAAGCCCTCTCTCTCTCTCTCTCTCTCTCTCTCTCTCTCTCTCTCTCTCTCTCTCTCTCTCTCTCTCTCTCTTCCTTTCTTCCTTTCTTTCAAGATGCACTTTTTCATGGTAGTCTTATGATTTAGTTATAGCATCTCCTCCAAAGTCTCATGTGTTGGAAAAATAATTGGATCATGGGACTGAGTGTGCTTTGAGAAGATAAAGCTGGGTCAGAGCCGGGCCACTGGGGCTTGACCTACAGGGTGGATCTCACTCCCTGACTTCTCCCATTTGGTTCCTCTGCTCCCTGAGTGACATGACATAAGCAGTTTTTCCCCACCAGGTTGTTTCTACCTGCAAACCAGTGCACCATGCAAGGAATGAAACCTCTGAAAAAAGAAATCAAAATACACCTTTCCCTCTGTTAAACTATGGGTGTTAGATAATGTGTCTCAGAAAATAGAAAGTCACTAAGAACGAGAACAATTAGGGCTACTCAGGCCTTGGAGATGTTCTATATACTGATCCAAATGGTCTTTACTTGGCTATATTCTTCATCTTGTGACAATTCGTTGAACCGTGTACGCTGAGGATTTGTGTGTTGCTCTGCGTGTATGGTATACTTGAATTTAAAAGTTTATTATAAACAATCACAACATTAACCACATCTATTCCAGCATTATCCTGTCTACACAGGCTTCTTTCTGAGACTGTATCTCCTAGGGTTTCATCTGCTGGTGAATCAAGAACAGCTAAGTGGCATCTGAACCATCAACTCCCTTTGTAGTACACATATTTCTTTTACAATCTTTTGCTTATTTATTTATTTTGTACAGGGGCTTACTATGAAGTTCAGACACATAGTGACCCTCCTCTCTCAGTATCCCCAGTGCTGGCATTACAGGTGTGCCCTCCCTAGTTTCAGGGGCCCACATGGCACAGAGCTGGCACAGCATGCAGCACCATGGACTGAACTCGGGTTCTTGCACTTGCCAGGCAGGCACTTAGACCACGAAGCCATCTTCCTGGCCTGTAGCATACATATTAATCTGAAAAGTAACTGTCAAAGACTGTATTTTCAACCGCCCTTACTACCATCCCAACCACCACTGATTTTTACCACTCACCAGAAGAAAGAATGCCACTTCTGGGCCAAAGTTGTAAAACAACAAAACAAGTACATCTCCTCTACATTCCTTTCATTCTCAGCATCTGAATGCAGGCGATGATGAGACTTAGAGGGTACACAGTCAGGAGAAGAAAGAACAAAAACACCAGGAAACACCAAGGGGAGGAAAGCTATCCTCCAACGAGAATACTGAGCTCCAATAATTACATGACCAAAAAGTTATTACTATACTTAAGTCATTAAATTTGGGGTTCTACTGATTCTTTATACTTTGTCATTATACTTCGTACTTATGCCATTATAATTAGGATAGATTTGTAATTGAGTCAAGCTAACTTCACTGATGTTGTTTTGGAATAAAATACATTTTTTCCTCTTTTTAATGTATTTAGTACAGGGTCTACAGGGTCTCACTGTACAGATCAGACTCAAGTGATCCTCCTGTTTTAGCCTCCCAAGCGCTAGGATTATAGGTGTGTACCACCATGCCCAGTCTGAATGGCCATCTCAGCATGCCATGGGTTGGTATGGTATGTTGAGGATCGAATCCTGGTTGGTGTTCTTGCCTAAGCAGATGCTTTACTCAGCTGAACTATCTGGCCAGCCCTGAGTTTTTCCTTTTCACTTCTTTTCTTTCCTCTCTCCTTCCTCTCTCCCACATCCTTTTCTTAGTTTTCTCTCCTTTTTTCTTATTACCTTTCTTGTTTTTACTTTGCATAATTTTATTAGCACTACTGTGTTGTATTTTTATAAAATCTAATTTATAATAGTTTACAATCTCTCTAGCCATATATAATCTGGTATTAAACACATTAATTAAATGGTTTGTTTTGGTTATTTTACTTTATGTCATTTCTAGAATTTCCTCTATTTCATTATATTTGGAAACTTCTGTCAGTTTTTAGCGTTTCTTGTCCCCAGAAGTCATTCCTAATCTTGGCCTTTCCCCTTAAACACTCTAGAGGACAGCTGTTGTATGGCCTGTGCATAGTAATTCCATCATCTAAACACTCACATGTCTGTATTTCCAGTTGTTTCTGCCGCTTCTTGCTCATGGTACCTTGTTTGCTACTGTGCTCAGTATTACTGCAAATGCTAGAAAATCAATTGTGAAATGCCTGTAAGGCAGAAAGGAAGAACAAAATTTGCTCTTGCCTTGGTAAGGTTCCTGCAGACACTGTTGCTTCTATATAATTTTAAAGCGAATTAGCAAGGTAAATTGTAGGTATTTGCAGCAAATCTACATGAGGGTAAACCTGTGGGTTCATATTTTCTTCCTGTTCTGCTCAGTGAAAGTACACAAATAAAATGAATGACAGTCAAAAAAAGACTTTTCCAGCAGGCCCCTGCAACTGGGGTGGAATGGTAAGTTTATATCTGATCCACTTTCCCATAAAGACCTGATTTTTTGCATATTGATTATTTCAGGGATATATTTTAGATTCTCACTTTAAGAAGTCCCTTGGTTGATGATTTTTGTTTGTTTGTTTGTTTTGACCACTATGCCATTATAATTAGGATAGATTTGTAATTGGCCAATGCCAGTTGTAATTTGTAATCGTCCTCAAGGCCAAAATTGCTTTTAGAGATGTGCTTGCTACTATCTTTCCAGATTGGGGAGTCTAAATCCCTCACTGTTTTGTTAGTTCTTTAGTATCACTGAGCCACTTTTTTTTTTTTTTTTTCATGTATTTTATACAGGCTCTATAGGGTCTCACTACACAGATCGGGTTCATAGTGATCCTTCTGTTTTTGGCTTGCCAAGCCATGGGATCATAGGTGTGCACCACCACTCTCAGTTTCAGTTGCCTCTCAGTGTGCCCCTAGGTCAAGGCCAGCATAGCACAGAGAGGACAGAATCCCTTTCCCTGCACATGCCTAGGCAAATGCTTTAGTCCACTGAGCTATCTCACTAGCATTTGAGCAGCACTTTTGATCAATATTTTCTCCAGAATTTTTAAGTCCTAGCAAGAGGACTTGTACCTGCCATAACACCAAAGTGTCTACGTAACAAGTTTTGGGTAAAAAAAAAAAAAAAAGAGCCAGTGAAAAAGATATGACACTGATCTGAAATTTACATCATAAGCTATGCCTTAGATGTAGAGGGCAGAGAGCAGAAAAAGGAGAAAATAACATACTCTGTTAGCACTGGAAAAGAAATAGAACATCCTAGTGGGAAAAGCAAGAATGCCTTACTTTCACATAATGAGGAAAATATATGTTTGATTTTGAGAGTCAAAGAATGTAGTATTACCATAGGCATAATGAAATACTACAGTATAAGTTTCAAATTAATAAAATTATTTAATGAATTATAAGCTAAATCAGTTAAAAAAATAAAAAAATAGGATAGAAAAGTAAAATAAATAGTAAATAGAAAGATGAGCATAATAAACTGAAGTGTTATATGTGAATTTAAGTATGAATGTGATTATTCAATTAAATATCTCAGACTGTCATATTGAGTTAAAAAAACAAAACCCAGATATATGTTATTAATAAGGAACAGCCTTAAGAATGGAAAGGAAATGTTGAAAATAAAGAGCAAATGCGAACAAAAAGAAAGCAAAGATGACAACATTAATATCATATAACGTGGAACTTAAGGTTAAAAACACCGGACAAAATACAGAGGAACATTATATAATAATAAAATACAATCTATGATGAAGCAACATGATTATAAACCTATATGTTAAATATAGTACCTAAGTAGATAATATGGCTAGTTAGTCATAGAAACTTTGATTTTCAAAAAGAAAACTATCATAAAAGTATTTGATATAGTTCCTTTAAAGACATATAATTCTGGTATAGCAACAATGACACCGACAAAACTAACACTGTTGGATGTAAAATAAATAATGTATACATGTTTTTGCTTAAGGATATGGAACTGACTATAAAGAACAATTGCTCTGCGTACTTGTATAAAAAGAAAATAACCTCAAAGAAGGAGAGACATTTTAAGTTATCTTTGTTATAAGGTTATCTCTGTGATTACAATATAAATAAAATTAGAAAAAAAATGAAGAAAAAACTGTTACATCTGAAAACCAAGAAACAATACTAAATAACTCTTGGGTTAAGGAGATAAATGAAAATAGACAGAAAATCCAGCTAAATAAAAAGGCCATACCATAACAAAATATATGTAGCAGTATAATCCATACTTCAAGAATAATAAAACTATTAGCTTATTATTACAGATTCAATTTAGAATTAACATATTTGAAAATCAAAATAAAAGAAAAATAATAAATTGCCAAATTTTGGTTTTGGAGTAAAACCAAATAAGAAAGCTTGTGGAAAATCTGGTGCAAAAATAGGAGATAAAATTAAATTTAAGTTATAGAACATCATAGCAAATACAGACTGTGAATAAATAACACATTCTGGGCCAAGGAGATAGATCTGCAGCATAAACATCTGCCTGGCAAGTGCAAGGTCTCAAGTTTTATCCCCAGTACTGAAAAAAAAAGTACAGTTCAATAGATGTATGAGATTAAAAAAAAAAACAAAAAAACCTTATTTATTTACATATATTATGGCCAACTCAGGCTGCCCTGGGGTGGTGTTGGTGCAGCATGTGGTGCTGGGTATCGAACCACGGTCTCTGTGGTTGCCTAAGCTTGCCTAAGCAGGCTCTTTAGACCACCGAGCTGTCTTGCCAGCCCAATCTATGAGATTTTTAACTCTCATAAAACTTGTCATAATATGAATAAAGGAAAATCACCAAATGCTCCCTGCCAAAAGCCTTGGAAATCACAACAGATTTAGCTTTAACTGTCCAGCTGAAAAGTTGAAGCACAAGGCATAAAAAGTAAAGCCATATTAGTATGATGAGCTGTAAAAAGTCTCAAATCAAAACTGGCTTCCGACATTGTCAATTCTGCCCATAATCCATTATTATTATGGAAAATTGTACTATACGTACAACTACTTTCTCTTACTTCAATGAGAAGACATATTTGTACCAATGATGTTTTAAAAAATATCATGTCTGCCTCTTGGGCTCTGAATTATGAAGCCAACAACATGCATTGTATTAATTATTGTGACTGTCCTGCTAACATGTTTTGAAACTGTGTCGTTGTTATTTCTCATTAAAAGTAATAAAATTAAGTAAAAAAAAAGAAAACAAACAAACAGAAAAGGCCAACAATAAAAAGGTTTTCCAAGACTTTACTATGGAAGCACAGCAGTAAAACTGTCATTGGGACAGCTAATGTGTCAATCGCCAGCATGTATCAAAAAAATCTTTAGCTTCCATTCATCCTTTAAGTAATTTAAAAGGAAAAAAAACCTAATCATTATGGCAAAAGAGAGAAATTATAGACTGATTTAATGTTTAAAGCTTGAAACTTTTCAACAGAATACTCAGAAAAAGAATATATCAGGACACCTCCTTAACTAAGTAGGTTTAGCTAAAAGATGCATAATTTTCAAAACCCTACTAATGAAATTCATCCCACATTTTTCTCACCACTGGTAAGACAGTCATAAAATTAACACCCATAGCTAATAACAATAAAACTAATAATAAAAAGACCTTTCCTTAACACGGCAAATTGTAAAATGCTGTAGGATTGTGATTTTCATGTACAATAGTGCCAAAATTGTTCCCGAATAAGTACTTGTCCAGTTGAGCTAAATGCTTAATGCCAAGTACATGGACCATGCAATAGATAGGGCTCAGTATTAGGGGCAAGAGACCCCAGGAGGGCTGCCTAAGTGCAGAACAGGAAAAGAAGCGAGGTTTAAGACCCTAACGAAAGGACAAGCAAGGTGGTTCCTGGAGTTGTGCCCAGAGCACAAAACTCACAGTATCAGCTTCCTGAAAATTATGGGAAATTTATTTATTCTCTCAACATATACAGCTGTTTATATTTTCGTTGGAGTTGTGAGATGAACCAAGATCTACTTTGAGGAAGTCATTTGAAAAGATATGGACTTATGATAACTCGTAGCATGATGCATTAGCTGTATTGTAATAGTTTAGGAGGAGGCCAGTTGGATACTGGAAAGCGCTAGGGTTTCACTGTGTTCCCTGGAATTCATGTGATACAGTGATCCCCAGAGTCATAGCATATTTGCTCTGAATCACCATGGAAGCCCTCTGCCATGCTCTGGTTCATCAAGTAGGGGGAGAGGAAAAGCAAACTGATCAAGATGTGTGGCATATATCTAACAGTTGTACAAGATGAATTAATTGTAAGGGCTGATGAGATAGCTCAGCAGACTAAGCACCTGCTTTGGCAAGTACAGGGACTGGGTTCAAGCCATTGCACC
This sequence comes from Myocastor coypus, assembly GCA_004027025.1. Lineage (NCBI taxonomy): Eukaryota > Metazoa > Chordata > Mammalia > Rodentia > Myocastoridae > Myocastor > Myocastor coypus. The sequence goes on from PVJA010008652.1 coordinate 15,534, forward strand.
ATATGCTGCATTGTCTGCCTTGGGGTGCACTGTGCTAACCACTGAGAACCACTTGATGGTGTGTATCTGTAATCCTAGTGCTGGAGAGGCTGAAAACAGGAGGATCACCATGAGTCTGAGCTACATAGTGAGACCTTTTACTAACTACATCAAAAAAAAAAAAAAAAAAAAAAAAAAAAAAAAAAAAAAAAAAAAAAAAAAAAAAAAAAAAAAAAAAAAAAAAAAAAAAAAAAAAAAAAAAAAAAAAAGAGAGAGAGAGAGAGAGAGAGAAAGAGAGAGAGAGAGAATTAATTGCTATATGTCACAAACATATGTTAATAAAATATATTTTAACTTGGCTTAAGAAAATGGCCCTTAAGAGCTGACCAAATAGCTCAATGGATTAAATCGCCTACAAGCAGGCACAGGAGCCAGGGGTTCAATCCCTGGGCCTGCCATTCTGATCCTGCCTCCCGGGACACACTGAGACAGCAGTTAATACTTGGTGTGGTGGCATGTGCCTGTAATCCCAGCCCTTGGGAGGCTGTAAACAGGTAGATCACCACCAGTCCAATCTAGTAGTGACACTCTGAACACCCTATGGACCCTTCCCTAAAATACAAAAAAAAAAAAAAAAAAAAAAAAAAAAAAAAAAAAAAAAAAAAAAAAAAAAAAAAAAAAAAAAAAAAAAAAAAATCCTTGCCCAGTACGGGTTCCACATCTTAAATTTTCTTGCTTTCTGAGCTATGAGAAGAATAAACCTCTAATTTTTTTGTTTGTTTTTCTTTTGAGACAGAGTTTCACTATGCAGTTTAGGCTGATCTTGGAATCACTCTGTCACCCAGGCTGACCTCAAACTCATGGCAATCTTCCTGCCTCAGCCTCCCAAGTGCTGGGGATAAGCCTCTATTTTTATAAATTTCTTAGTGAAGTATGTTTCATATCCTTATAAAACAGTACAAGAAACAGAAGAGAAGGGGTAAGGCAGGAAAGAAAAGAAGCATGCATATGACTAGCTGGATAATTTCTGTCCTGTGTGAAGCTGTAGTGCTCTTCCCTACTGTTTGTGACTTGGTTGTCTACCACAATTCAAATACACACATCCTCCTGTTCTCTTCTTTGGTTTCTGTAGCCATGCCTTGCCAAGTCTTGCTGATTTTATACCTAAATCTCTCTCCAGGTATCTTCTACTTTGTCGCTGCCACTTGCATCCTTCTCCATCTGGATGCCTTAAATTCCCTACTGCTTTTTGGCATCCACTCCAGCCAATTTATACTCTGTTCTCTCTCTGTCCTTGCCTCTGTTTCTGTCTCTCTCTCTGTCTGCCTGTCTCTCTGTCTGTCTCTGTCTCTCTCTCTTACACACAACTAACATATTGTAGCTCACCGTTACTGCAAACAAGTATTTCAGCAGCTTTCCATTACCATAACAGATATGCAAGATGAGCCAACTTTAAAGAGAAAAAGGTTTATTTTGGCTTATGGCTTTAGAGTTTTCGGAACACGACTTGTTTTGGAGCATACTGCTCACTTCATGGAAGTCAAAAAGCAATGAGCAAAAGTAAAGCAGCTAGGGCCCTAATATCCCCTCTAAGGACACCTCAGTAATGATCTAATGTCCTTCTACAAGGTTCTTCGACCTCCCAATAGCAGCATAGCCTGGCTAAGAAGCCTTGAATTCATGGGCCTTTAGGAAACATCTAGGATCAAAGCTATAGAAACTGATATATTCCAAGCAAATTGCTAGACATCAGAAATTTTAACTTTCCCTCCTCCATAGAGGTTATATCTAATACAACCGTCATTAAATAAATAGAATTTTCAATTATGAGTAGTAATAACAATAAACATGCCAGTGAAACCTAGGTAGGCAGCAAGACACGAGATGTTCCATGAGGTGTTGCACTTCACTGATGTTTATTCAACAAATGCTTAATCATGACCTAGGCACAGGGGGAAGGAAGGTGGCCCCCAGAGCCACGGGGCAGGACCCATCGTCACATGCCAACAGAGAGCCTACGGCTTACCAGAAGTCACCTGACTTGGGAAGATTTTTAAACCTGGAACTTGGTTTCAATTGCTATGACTTCCATGCAGAACAGATAAACATCCCTCCAGCGATGAAGTGATCAGGTTTGCTTGGCTAATTTTAGAATATGAAGAAAAATATGAATTACAAGAGTAGGAGCTATATTGCAGACTACGTTCTGAAATAGTCCCTTTTTTAGGTAAATAGCAGCCACTTGGCACTTAGTGACGCTATTACAAATAGTTTCCTTGGATTTTTCTACTATTAAACCCTTTGGAAACAAATACAGCTGCTTGAGAAAAAGAAAATATAGCTTTGATTCTGTCTTGTTCTTTATTCTTATTGGTTAACCCATGTCTAGAGACTTTTATAAACAATTCTCAGGGCAATTTCAATTAGGTAGAAAGATCCTCAGTCCTCTAGAGTAACCTTGGTATTCGGCTTAATTCTAGAAACTTTTGATAAAAATTTCAATAAAAAAATTAGTCCAGAAGAACACTTATTCTCTCTTTAAAAGATTTATATCTATAGTTATATAAATAAAATAAAAATTTGAAATTTTTATGTATGAAAGACTTAGGAACATTAAATTCCTTTGTACAGAATAAAAACAGGGTTTGATCTCAAAGGGTGGCATTCTGATATATAGGTAACTCACAATAAAGTTCAATACTCTGTTTTTATAGGGGATCCTCAAAAAGATCAAATTATTCGGGTTCCAGGAGAGGAATCATAATAAAACATAGAGTGGTTAAGAAAAAGGAGAAAATAATAGCTGTGTTAAAACTCGTTAATATCAGGATATTTGAAGGCTGTTCTAAGTCTTTCATAGTTGTGAGCCACACATGCAGAGTCAGTGCTTAGATAAACCAATGTTTACCATGAAGAGAAATGTTAGGTTGGTGGGGTGCTTTACAAACAGGAACACAAACATGGACAAGAGAATATGCTCCAAAGGTTATGGCTTACGAATACACATTCATTTATAGAACAAATTTTACCTTAAAAAATGTGATTGTGTGTGGAAAAGAATGATCATTTTTTTCCATTTCAGAAGCAGGCCATTTCTTGATTTAAATTTGGATTTTTCTATTAATATAGTATCAGTAGAAAAGTTATTCCAAAAATAATTTGAGGAACACGTTGTAAAAGACTCCAGAATCAGGAAGAGAGCGCTATTTTAAAAAAAAAAAAAAATCAAATAAAAACTTTTCAGAGGTGATGAGAATATCCTAAGATTGATTATGGTGGTGGCTATATAATTTTGGAACTACACTAAAATACTGATTTATGGAGTTTAAATATTTCAGATTAGTGGGTTACGTGACAATGATATGCACACACATTTGTTCCAACTTCTTTTATTTTAGTTTATTTAAAGATTTTTATGGACAAAACTATACATATTGAAGGTATCACATGAGATTATCATAGCCCAATTATTTAAGACATCTATCCACACCACAAGCTATCATTTATGGGGAGGGACACAGACCCGCCCGCCCCATTGTTCAGTTCCAAGTCAACACTGTAGTATTGCTTGCTATATTCTCCATGTATATGTTGCATTCCAAGAACTTGCCATAAAACTGAAAGTCTGAACCTTTGCATTTTATCTTCTTTGCCCCAAATCCACATTGTTAACTCTTAGGAAGAGGTATCTGTGGGAAAGTAGGGCAGATATCTGGGGCAAAAGAAGCAAAATGACAGAGAAAATAAGAGATCAATAGACCACATTCACCCCCAGATCCTACCCAGTTGACCTTAAATTCTGCTATAATCTAGGAATGAATGCAGTATGGTCCTTAGTGACCTTAGTTTTTCTTTTAATCACTTAGCTTACTACATTGAATTACTGTTTTCAATCCTGTGAACCTCTCTGTTTTACTGAAAAGTTTACATAAAATCATTTAACAGTACAAGTAGTATTGTTCCACCCACGCATAGCCAATACCAAGTATTGTTGCTGCGGGAAAAATGACTATCAGAAAAACATCAATTGTCATCCTGTCCATATTACAGTATTATAACAAAACAATGCTACAACAAAACCAGCTAAATATACACTTCCTGATATAGGGCTTCAAAATTTATATGAAAATATAAATTTTTATATTTATAAAAATATAGACAAGACTAAATTAAGATATAAATGATCTTCTGAGCTGAACTTTAATCTGAAACATACCTATTCACATTTGATATGAAAGAAAATGAACTATATACCTCAGGGGGGACCACAGGGCTTTGGCTTGACAATGACATCATCAGTGAGTGACAGCAGCTGGTCCAGAGTTCCATACAGTCTCTCCACAGTACTTTTCTCCTAAGACAAGTAGAACTACACCTGCCATGCCATCTCTAGTGATGCATTTTCATTTTGAAGCTGCCCTTCAGAGCCTCTGTCCAGACTACTGCATTGAATTATGTGTAATAACTTCTTTTTCAGTTCCTGATTCATAAGCCAAAAAGACATAGAATCCATAATTTTGCTTCCTTTGAAAAACAATATTGTCATCTTGTTCTGGGCAACAATAGATATGTGAGGCCGTGTGTGTGTGTGTGTGTGTGTGTGTGTGTGTGTGTTTCAGGAAGGTACTATGTTAAATATTCCAGACTTTGATCTTTTCTTAATCCATAAACCAGTTAGTTTAGTTGGGCAATTCTGTCAGGAGAACAGAAGCCAACAGATGATTGTCTTGATTTAAAAGATGTCAGAATTATTTCTGGGCCTCAGATACTTGTGAGGAACTATGAATATTTGAGCTCTGACTGCACAAACCCACTTCCTGTTATATTCAGACTTCACAAACATGGCTCCTCCTTACACATCTGGTCTATTCTTTAAAATCTCAGAGTAAAAACTTAGAAACAATCTCAACCACAGGGAGAACACTTGCCAGGTCACAGAGACTCAATGCCATATCATCTGTGGCAATGATCTTGTTTCATAAATCCTTACCATACAAATGAAGTCAACAACCTTACTGGAAAATTTAGCTGAACCCCTACCTTACAAGATTGGGGTAGATTTGTTGGAAGAGGAGTATGTGGCTTGCTTCACTCTTCTTTTCTTCCCTCCCTCGCCCATCCAAAACAAACTGGCTTTCAGAGAAGTACTCCCCGAAAACACCATTGTTTCATTAAGGAGTTTTTTTCAAGCATGAGATCATCACTTTCAGTTAAGTAGTCATAAATGATTTGTAAGGAGCAACTTACATCAGTCCTTATAAATAACCACCAACGGCTGCATTTGACTTCCTCGAAACGTTGACTCAGATGCTGGATGCACACAGGGTACCAGCTCTTCAATCTCTCAACAACACCCCCACCCCATGCCAGATGAATTATGGGGAGTCCACAGAGCCTGCCAAGGGATGGGGGGCACTGCATGCTGCAAAACACAGAACCTCTTAGGCCTCATCACCACACCCTCTGTAAGAGAGACAAAGGCAAGGTGGACTGTGTTCTTGTAGTGTTTCAGTTCCCATAGATATTTTTCTTCTGGATTCTGCAATGAGTAAATGAACAAGAACCTCTGTTCCTTTCTCACTACCTTTCATTTCCCACATTCCTCATGGGCTATCTCAAGGGTCCCCAGTTGTGATGGGGATATTTTGCCTTTATCAACTACTCAGGAAAAGTACTTCACACCTGACCCTGGGCAGGTAATGAATGTCATTCTTCTCTGCTGTTCAAGTGGGAAGAGGGGAATGTCTTCATCTGAGAACAGATAAAAAAACTGGAGGGTTTAAGGGTGAGCAAGATAGCTCAGTGGACTAAGTGTGGCTCAGGCAAGTACAGGGACTAAGGTTGGATTCCTAGCACAACATGCCACATCAGTCCCACCCCCAGACAAGCTGAGCCAGCCACTGAGTACAGGCGTGGTGGCACATGCCTTTAATCCCAGTGCTGGGGAGGCTGAAAACCAGAGGATCACTAAGAGTGAGACCCTGTACCAAATACACTGAAAAAAATTGGAGGGTTTAATTGCATGTGGTACATAAGCCTATAATAATCCCAGCACTAGCAAGGTTGAGGTAGGGGCAGTGCCATGAGTTCAAGACCAGCCTGGGCTGCATAGTGAGTTCAAAGCCAGTCTGAACTACATAACAAGACCCTATTTCAAAACAAACAAACAAACAAACAAGCAAACAAAAAGAAAAAACAGGAGGGTATTAAAAAGGGCAGCATATGGCTTTTCCACTTAACTTGGCCACTTAATGATCCCCAAATTTTATCCAAAGGATTTATCTTTTTGGGAAAAACATAAGGTAGGGAGACTGAGAGCAAGAAGAGCATGGTTGGGGCCCAACGGGATGGTTCAGTGGCCTAAGGCACCTGCTTGGGAAAGCTTGGGCGGCTTCAGGGACCGCAGTTCGATCCCCGGCACCACATGCTGCGCCAGCCCTACCCTCAGGGCGGGCTGAGCTGGCCATGAAAATGAGTGAATAAACAAACAAAGGTTCTGAAACAAGAAAAAATAAATAAATAAAATAAAAAATTCTTTAAAAAAAAAAAAGAAGAGCATGGTTAAAGGGAGGGGAGGGGAGTGGGGAAAGAGGAAGCAAGAAATATCATGTACAGATACAAGCTCCCTAGGATGAATACTAACATTAAAAGCAGCAATAAAATACACTAAAAGTTTAGAAAGAGGAGACTCTGGCTTGTGGGTTGTCTTAATCTTCTGCTAACCAAGCTTCCCAATGAGTTTATTCCTATTTTGTCAAGACACACAAGCCCTACACATACCACTTCCCAAGTATCAACTGAGAATTTCTAACACGTTTCTCCTACTCATCCCCCAGGCTTGTTACAGGAATCCTTTAGATTTTTTTTTTAAGGTGTCCTCTTCCTTTGTTTCCGCAATACATGAAAATTCCTAAAACTGCTGTGCTGCACTTATTTAAAATTTTGTGGCACCAAGTCTTGCTTTAGGTCTTTGTTGCCCTTGTTATTTTTGTTGTTGTTTTGAGACAGAGTCTTGCTGTGTAGTTCAGACTGGCCATGAACTCAGTATGTAGCCCAGGCTAGCCTCAGACTCACAGTGATCCCTTTGTCACAGCCTCTGCAATGCTGGGATTGTAGACATGTACTGCCAACCCGGGCAATTGTAGCTCTAAAAGCAAGTTCCTATAAGTCAATCCGTACCTATCAAGCACACAATATGATTAATGTCCATGTCAAATCACTCCTTGAGTGTGTTTGAAATACATTTTGGGATATTCATGATATACTCAGAATAGAGGAAATTGTAAAACAGGATGGTCCCTTTGGATAAGCACCCATGCATATACACACAGGCACAGACAAGTACATTTCAATGCCATTAGCACTTAACAGCTACAAATGCATGTCATTTACTTTCTTCTTTTTACCTAGTCTTACTTTTTTAGTTTTTCTAAACTTTATGAGTTTATTGTGTAGAGAAAGAATATGAAAAACATTTTGATGCAGAAAGCATAATTTCTTTCTCTTCTCCCAAATGCAGGAGCTTCGATAAACCGCCTGGCATCTTAGGCCAGGCCTCCTTTTAAAACACAAAACTGTACTTTACCAACAGCCAGGAAGGTCCCTGAGGTCTTACTCTAAAATCAGTCAGGGCCCAGAGCTTACCCTGGCTTAGGAACTTTGAAGGGATAGAAAGCAAGGGTGCAGTTGCTCAGGGTCCTCTTTTAGAAATGTAAATGGAAAGAATGACAATACAAGAGGAGAAAACATGCATGGCCCTGAGTCCTAGCTCCAGGGGGATGTTGAGGCCATCAGAAACTCATTGTCATGGGCTCAAACTAGGACTTCTGTCTCTGAAGATGTGTGTGTGTGTGTGTGTGTGTGTGTGTGTGTGTTCAGAGGATTAATTTGGTGTCACAGAAAATTGTTAACATTGGCTTTGCTTCTGAGCTATTGGATCCCTAACAAAGGGGAGAAAAATCTGTAAAGGCTCAGTTCAACTGTGTAAAGAAACACAAATTACAGGCATTTATGTGATCTGTTCACCATTCATTTGTAAAAGCCTCCCAGCACAATAATAATTATCCATACTGTTAAATATGTGGATGTTGCCAGATTAACTCTGCTGTAAATTTTAATTAAAGACAACACAAAACTGTTGGCTTGCTCTCAGTCATCGCAGTTGGCTGTCCCTGAGGCATTCTCATCTGCTCCCAACTTTGAGATGCTTCAGAGAGCATTGGTCAGGATGGGCAGGAACAGTGGAGGGCTTAAGAGTGCCTGACCACCTTCCATGTGGTCATCCGGGCAGCCCTGAGCCGGTACCTTTAAAGTCTCAAATAACAAAGCTCTACTAGTTCTTAAAGGGCTCAACTGCATTATTTTCAACATTCTTCCCAATTACTTATTGTTCATCGCTGTACACCAACATACCAACCAGATGGCTTCTATTCATCTTATTTACACTATTTTTTCAGCCAAACAGTGTTAATCCAACAGTATAAACTTCTCCATGTAAACTTGTTGCTGCCCAAGACCTACAGCAGCCTATTTGCTTCCTTCTTGCCCCTGGTTGGGTCACCTTGTGGTCCTCCATCCATCTGGCCTGCCTCTTCATCCTTGAACCCTTACATCCCTCTTCAACATCTTCTCTCCTTTCCTCCAAAAGCTGTGTGTGGTCTTCAGAGGCCAGGCTTGGCATCATCTGCATTTCTGAACACTTCCTGATATCAAAGTGTACTTTAATTAAAAAATAATTTTTGCTGTAACAGAATCAGCCACGTTTATAGATGACCTGATCCAGCAGATAGATAACTCTGTAATTTATATTGTCTATTGTTCTTTCTTTTATGCACTTACTGCCCTTGCTAAGATGATATTTAATCTATCAGTCAATTGATGCATATTTACTGAGAGGCTAGGATGTGCGTCGAACTCTGCTTGAAGTACAGAAAATACACTGAAGGCAAAGTCCCTGAACTAGAGGACCATGCATCCAAAAGGAAAAGGGAAATGGGGAGATGGCAGATTAACCTGCAAGAAAAAAAAATGAAAGAAAGTAAGAAAATAACATCCACATGTGCACACACACACACACACACACACACACACACACACGTACACACAAAACCTTAGACCACCTTCACAGTGAGAAGCAGTGAAGGCAGACACAGTGATATGAGAAAAGATTATGGGAAGATGAATGCCCAATGGGCGCTAACGAACAGGTGATTTTTCTGACATGAATATCGGGGCTTGATCGCGATGGAAAAGTGGCTGCAGAACCTCTGGTAGAGCAGTGCCATTGTGATTGCCAGAAGATGTGCTTTAGAAATGCTTTTGTGAGCTCCCTACACATAATGTTAGGACATTAGAGTTAAGGAATCTAATTTCAGTCAAGCTTCTACTCAAAAGCCCCTAGCTGTGTCATTTATCCGCTTATCCAACCTGTTGTCTTCAAACTTGACAGCACTTGTGCTAAGTTTTTATGGTTGAGATTAAAGTGAAAAGAGCTCAGTAGAATAAGTGTTAGCCTGGCAACTGCAAGGTCTTGAGTTCAATCCCTGGTACCAGAAAAATAAATAAATAAATAAATAAACAAAGAAATAAAACAAATATTTGGGTATTATGTAACTTCATTAGAGTATAGATAATTGACGTTTAAGAGGGCAAGATAATCAACTGCCTTATTCCTCTTTCTTCTAGGAATGCGGAGTATGCAAAGTATGTGCTCCAAATCTGGAGGCCCAAGGATCCAATACTCTGTTGCTTTAAAATTCTTAGGCCAAAATAACTAGTGAAAGAACCTTAGGTTCAAAAGGGAAAACATTTGCCATGAAGATTCCCTATATGAATTTCTCTCACATGAATCCTCATTGAACTTTTGTATCTGAAAACTATGAGTTTGCTAAATGACATTGGGGATTTCAGCTTCATACAATAAAAGTTTCTATGTAGAGTTTATTTATTAATTTGTATCAATAGATATACACAATGATACCCACATGTTATTCTTTGATATGAAGAATGGAAGATAGGCGGAACAATTTTTAAAACGTATGCCACCAAGGGAAATATAAATATACAACTGCAGAAGAGAATGCCTAGAGGGAACAGACAAGGAAAGGTACCGGTCCAGACGATAACTTGTTGATACCTTAATCTTTTTTCTGTTGCTTTATCCAAATACCTGAGATTGTATGGCTAATAAAGAAAAAAAAGTTATTTTGGCTTATAGTTCTGGAGGCTGAGAAGTCCACGATCAAGCTGATGTCTCTGGTGAGTGCTTCTTGCCGCTTCAGCTCAGGACAAAAGTAGAAGCCAAGTGGATACATATGGGAGAGAGATAGGATGAGGGGCGGCCTCCCTTTCTAAATCCTGCCCTTCTAGTAACTACTCCTGTCCTTCAGGAAGAAGCCACTCAAAAGAAAGAAAACACTAAGTAATTTGTGAAGGATCTGTCCCCATGGCCCACCTGTCATTACGGCACACCATTCAGTAGTGCACTAAGGAATTAAATCTCAACATGAGTTTTCAAATGGGGGTAGAAACCATATTCAAACCATAGCAATAGCTCACTAAGATGAAGTTCCAGGAGGTGAATTTTTTTGTCCTTTTAGCCATTCATCCCTAAACTGATTGTTAGGAATCATGACTAAACTTACAGTGAATGTTTGAAAGTTTTAAAAATATATTACAATAAGTGATATATTAGAGCCGGGTGTGGTGGCGCACGCCTATAATCCCAGCACTTGGGAGGCTGAGGCAGGAGGATCGATGTGAGTTTGGGGCTAGCTTGGGCTACAAAAGGGAGCTCAAGGCCAACCTAAACTGCATAGAGCGACCCTGTCTCAAAAAGACCAAAAGAAGAAAAAAGAAAAAAAAAAAAAAAAAAAAAAAAAAAAGGGAGAGATTAGGGCCAGTCAGCTAGCACAGAAGATTAAAGTGCCTGCTTGGGCAGACGCAGGGACTGGGGTTCGGTCCTGGGCCCACCATGCCAGCCCTGCCTCCTGGACTTGCTGAGACTGAGTGTGGCAGCGTGCACCTATAATCCCAGTTTGGGGCAAGGCTGAAAGCAGGAGGGATCACTACGAGTCCCATCTGTGTAGTAGACCCTGTATTACATACATTTAAGAAAAGATGTATTTCCATTAATCACTATCAAAATATTGTACCTTGCTTCAAACATACCCCATCATTCTCAATATTTTTTGAAACTGTCCTTCATCAGTGTCTTTGCTTGTGCTACCTTGACAGACTGAAAATGTCTACCTTTCCTGATCATTTTGACTTTGGGGAAGAACCAAAAATTGGGTAGTGCCACATCTGATGAATAAGGTGAATAAGGACACATTCTGACGCTGCTTATGAGCCTGCCTTTCTTTTCGATGGCAGCAGCAGCATTCACTGTGCTTTGTAGAGACATTCACAAAAGAAGATGTCCAGAAATGCTTTACAAAGTGGCAAGAATGATGCGACAGGTGTGGTTGAAATGAGAGAGGTCCTTTGAGAGTATTTAAGCAATGATTTGTACTATAAAGAAAAAAAAATATTTAAACACACAATGTTTCTTTTTTATCCGTCCTTATGCAAAGAACAATTGTTAAAAATTCTGAGCATTCAAACAGCAAGCTCACCATGCTGTTGAGGCCCGCTGCACCTCACTCTTCTTACCTTTCTCTCTGTGTCTCATCGATCCCAGCTGATGGTGTTCTCCAACGAAGCCAAGCTCTCCCCTGCTTGTACCTGTCCTCTAATTAGATCTCCATCAATTGATTCTTTTTTCTAAATCAGCTCAATGCTCCTAATATTACCTGTCTGAACAGCTTTAGTGTTCGACTCAAGTCTACTGCGTTGGTTAAGATGGCTTACAGCCTCCTGTGACACCACTGCCCTGCACTAGGCCCTGTATGGCGCCATCGATGCCCATCTCTTCTGCTACTTAGGAGTTCTTTCAAGGCAAGAAGAGCGGCAAAGATGTTCCAGTCATAGAGCCCAGTGTCAGCTCCTCCATTCTTTTGAGTATGACTGCCTCATATAGATCTCGTCACGATTTTGTTGATTAGGTACTTTAAACTGAAAAAGAAATGAAACGAGCCATATTTAGTTTACTGGATTTCCCTAATCTTTCATGTGGCTTATTGCAAAACAAATAATTGAACTGGATTCTTTGTTAAACATGCACCAAATCTACTGAATTACATTAGGCTCATTGTTTTGAACTCGCAGGGAAGTGGCCAAATAACAGTGTCCTCTCTTCCCTCTGCAGGAGAAGCAGCCATCAAATAAAAAGAAAATAATTCGTTGAAGGCAGCATTGAAGCCCTCTTTCTGAATGTCTATTTTAATGCTATTAATTTCCCATTTAAATTTTTTTCTCAAATTTATTCGTAACTTTTTTTCAAGAGCAATTTTTCTTTTTTAACCTGAGCCATAAAAAAAAAAAAAAAAGGTATATTATTTGGTGGTGAGGCGGAATTCCAGATCAGTTGTTTGCAGCACAGGGAAAGGAGAGGGGCCTGGAAGACAAATGAGAGGTGGCTTGACAGTGACTCGTAAAAGGGGCTACATGCTAGGCAGTAAATTACAACATCGCAGGGCACTGAGACACCAAACAGAACTCAGCTCTTGAAGACCAACTCCAAAACTCTTGGGAAATGGAGCCGATATAGGGAGAATGTGCCCAGCTCCTTGGAAAGGGAAAGGCTTGATAAGGAAGCCTAGTGGAGAACGAAAAGAAACATTATGTCAATATTTAGACTACCACAGAGAGACAGTTGAAACCTGGAAAAGATGGGTACATTTGTTGTCCAGAAAGACAGAACTAAGCCACTTAGGCCCAGCATTAAAGGAAGCAAGTTGGTTGGTCTGAGGCCGACTTAAAGTTGGAAGAGTTTAGATCCACACATTAGTCTACACTAAGTGAGTTCAAGTGATAGTGTAATGGGGTTAGTTTGTACTTCCAAGACTTCCTCTTACTAAAATGCAATTTTTTTTTTTTTGGCCTTCTAAGTAACAAATTTCACTATTGGTAAAGAAGAAACCCAGGATCCTTAGGTGGAGGAACTGAAATATTTCAGCTTGGGATTTCTCGGAAGCCATGTCCCCCTGGAAGTGTCTGTAAAGGCCCTAACAGCAGCAGCTGTCCTTATCATGCCATTAATGCTGTAACTGTGGTCCAGGATTTGTAATCATGAATTCAGTACCAAAGGGGACAATGGGCTGAGTGGCTGAGGTTGGGGCCTTTTCAGAGCAATTGGCCAGAGAGAAGCAGGGCCTAAGAGCAAACCACACAAGCTTTGGCAACTGAGGCTGGCCACCCGGGGCAGAGTTCTGGAGGAATGAGTTTGTGATGAAACTGCTATAAATCTCTGTTTAAAAAAATCCCTGTTAAGTTTTTTGTTTTGTTTTGTTTTGTTTAAATGTTGTTTAAACATCTTTGGTTCTGGAAGAGAGACGAGCCCTCAGCCATCAGCTCTGAGGAACTCCTCACTGTGGCTGAGCATGTCTGCTCAAGTATTAGAATCTTGATAAGGAGAACATTAAACAGAAACTAAGTGTTTAGTGTCAAAACCTGGCAGCTGTGTGTTCCTTCCACTTGTATCTACCTGCTGAGAGATGGAGATTTTCCCTTTGTTTGGGTTGGAAATTTTTTTTTTCCATTGGAAAAACATTGTCACTAAGGTTCATATTCTTCTCCCATTGTAGAGATTCATCACCTTAACTGTCCTGAATCCTGTGTGTAGACCTCAGGGGAGAAAAAGTACAGGCAATCTCAAGAACACTAGAGCATTATGGAATGCCAATTAATATCTGCTCTTACTTGTAAGCATAATGGAAAAGCGCCTCCATAGCTAAGTCAGAAGAGAAATACAGGCAGCTCTAAGAATGGAACCAAAGCTGTGCAAAATCTTTTTGTACCAACAGGACATTGATGGTCAAAAGTCAGGACTTAAGGCCCAAAGACATGTCTTACATATAGTAGGTGTTTAATAAATGTTCGTTGAATGAGAAAAGTTGAAGCTTGAGACTACAATAACTGATGCTATATTAAACCAAGCATAACTAAGAATGTAGGAGCCTTTCGGGAAGCCCTCCGCATATCTTTACCGTAGAAGTACTTCCAAGGTGTTTGCACATCAAAGTAACAACAATAACAATGCAGCGTGATGAGCTGAAGAAAATGGAATTCATACTGATAAAGACAATCAGCCCTGGAAACTCAGCCACACTGAGCCCCAGCCATGAGCCCAAGGGGTGAGGAGAGATGCTGTAACAGACACTAGGCATTCGATTCCCCTGACCCTCCTCTTAGACCACAGAACACTACTGGGAAGCTCTATGATACTGTGGCCTTCACATCTTCAAGTGGTTCTTTTTAGAATAAATGAAATACCTAGCTCCATGCCCAACACCACATTACAATCTAATGGAACCTGTATTTCAAAAGAAATGAATTGTTCACCCACTAAACTAAAAACACAGTTGCCCTAATACCATTGTTAACTTTCCCTTGAATCCCCAGTTTGCTGTACATGACCTTTTTGTTTTTCAAGAAAAACCTTAAAGTGTACATACTTGTAGCATGCTAAACTATCTTTTCTATTTCCATTTCAAGTCTGAGTTTGGTTATGGGGGGCTTAGCATAACTTCTTCATGCCCAGTAAGTGTCCACTGCAGCAAAGATGCCCACCAAATACTGCGTTTCCTCCTCTTCTACCTGGCCAGTCCTCACTCTCTCGCAGGTAATGTGGGTTCATGACTGAATTCTCACCAATACAAAGGTCAATTCAACTGACTCCACTGGACCCTGAATATTTAAAAAATCTCTCTCTCTCTCTCTCTCTCTCTCTCTCTTTCTCTCTCTCTCTCTCCTCTCTCTCTCTCTCTTACTTTCCCTCCCTCCCTCTTTCCTTCTCTCTGCTTCTCTCCCTTTCTCCTCTTTGTCTTCATATTGGCTATATTATGATAGAAAAATATGATCACCCTGAATCATCATATGGAAGAAGGCTGGCCTCTAGCTAAGAACAAACATCTTGAACTACTACATAAGCAAAAAAAGAAAGAGAGAAAAAAAACTTTGCCATCTCTGAGCCATTGAAAAAATGGGGTTTATTTATTATGATAGCTGGCATCACCCCAATACCACTCTCCTAAGCCATGTTGCTCTGAGACGCTTTAATCCACGGTTCTCTGGGCCTCTCAGTAGCCCATCAGCCATTCCACACTACATCTGAGCCACTGAGTCCAAAATATCTTGGACCCCACATCCTCTGAAGCAGATCAACCACAAACGGTAACTGTCACAAATGTCCCCCATTACCTTGGCCAGAAAGAACTCAGTCTCCTGGCTCCAAGGACTGACAGCTTTATCCTAGACCCATTCAAATGAGTGGAATCTCCCATCTGCTTTATTGGCTGACACCATAAAATGTCCTGACCTCAAATGAATTTTATGTATTTCTACAAACATAACATTTCTTGCCATTGTTTAATTTGAGATGTCTCAGGGATTTATTAATAGTTTCATAAAGATATTTTCTGTTTTATCTGACTGAAGTATTTGCCTAGGATAAAAAATATTCTTTTTTCCATGCATTTTTTATTCTCTATTTGCGCTTGGCGACTGTGAGGCATTAACCCCAGAGTTGACTCAAATCCCAGGTAGAACGTTTATCCCTAGGAATGTGGGACAAACAAGGTAGACCCCAGAAGAAAGAACATGAACACAGAAAGATTGTTTTCTGTAGGGTCCCAGTAAGAAAATGAAAGCCATTTAGCACCAAACAGAAAAGAAACATCAAAATTGGCCCTGCCTTCCCTATTCAGAGTGGACCAGCATCCCCTGGAGAGGTTGGTGGACAGGCAGTATCTCAGGCTGGGCTCCAGGCCTCATGAACGGGCCTCTGCCTTTCATCAGCAGTCCAGGTGGCAGGTGTGCATTCAAGGAGGAGCAGCCCTGGTCCAAGTACCATAAAGGGTAGGTAGTGTACTCTACTCAGGCACTTCCTGTCAGGCACCTTTTGTCTGGATGATTAAAAGACCAAAGCTGGCTCTCTCAAAACTTGACTAATTCTACTGAACCTCAACTCTTTCTGGATGTTCACAACATAACGAAACTCCCTGTAAAGGACTTAGATGCTGCACCTGTCCTTTGAAATGACTTGCGCTGAAAAATTCAGAATAGCTAGCAAAATGCCAGCAGAATCGCTCGTTTCCCATGTATCTGCTTTCTGTATGACCTTAATGGAAATGCGGATCCGAGGAACAGAAAGGAATGGAATACTAAACAAGGGCAGAGGATGGAAACACTGTAGCATAAGCCTACTTCTCCTATGTATTTTTAAGTGACGTAGGCATCACTTAAGGTAAAGTACCATGGCTAGTTTTTTATTTTGACCATGAATTCTTAATTCATACGCTAAAGCTGAACATTCTGTCTCTAATTTTTCACTATTGTGATAAATTTCTCTTTTAAGATACATCCTTAGGACTGTCGGTACTAAAATCTCAAAGCTATCTTAAATTTACCTTGTTTTAAGATACGACGCAGTGACGGATTATCATTCAAATACATGCTCCATCACCATTATTAAATATCCATGAAGTTAATTATTTAGTCATGTACTAAATTTTTATTCTCTTCCAACTACCCTCATAATATTCTTGATTTACATCCAATAGATCTATAGCCTATTTTAGTATCTCATTCAGAAGGTTCACTAATTAGATTTTTTTCAAAATATGTTGGTTGTATTTTAATTTCCATAAACTCTGTTAGAATGTTTCTAAAAATTACATTGAGCAAGAAAATTACATGTAACAGATATAAGCTAAAATATACCTTTAATGTAAGGTACATCGTCCATGCTACCCTGCCCAGCCTCAATGCGATAGCCCCAAAGGCCGTGAAATCACTTATGCTGTTTAACTACATGTGCTCACATTTTTGTGTATCTTGGACTTTTCTTCCTTCAAATTAATTTTAAATATTTTCATTTTTCCTCTTATTTGGAATAAGATTATTACCTAACATTTACCACTAGATGTGGGAAAGCTGCTGGGCTGTTATAGTTACTCCAACTGGCCAGCTTATTGAACTCCTTAACAAGTGTAATTTATTCTCACTGACTTGCCTGAATCTCCTATAAATTGGTTCCACCTTCACAGCCATGACCCACTCCTTTCTAACGTTTAATAATATCTCTTCCTTATTCTCCTTATTTTATCTTTCACATTTTCACTATACTTATTTTATTTTGATTTAAAAAGTATGATGTATAAATGGATAACAATTATCTACTGTATTTATTTTTCCAGCTTTACAGTTAGGATTTGTTTTATTGGAAAGTGTTCTCTCTCTCTGTCTGTCTCTCTGTCTCTCTCTCTCTCTCTCTCTCTCTCTCTCTCTCTCTCTCTCTCTCACTCATCTTTCTGAGACAGGGTTTTACTATGCAGGTCAGGCTGGCCTTGGGTTCACTTTTGCAGCCCAGGCTGGTCTTGAACTCACACCAGTCCTCCTGCCTCAGGCTCCCAAGTACTGGGATTACAGATCTGTGCCACCACAGCTGGGTGGAAAGTGTTCTCATTTTTATAAACTTTGGAATCACTGCATGAATGTAAACTTCCATTCCTAGAATGCTTAGAACATGTCCAAAAGTGTCATATGACTATAATTCAGACATTCCACTACACATAAAATAGCATGCATGACTTTGTCTGCAAACTCAACTTGGGCTGACATAAGTAGTTTATTTCATTTTAATTTATTTTACTTTTGCATTTTAGGGAAGGGTGTTCAGGGTCTCAGTATCACATCAGACTTTTACAGCCTCCCAAGAGCTGAGATTATAGGTGCACACCACCACGCCCAGTCTCAATGGCCATCTTAGTGGGTTCCGATGGCAGGGCTAGCACCACAGTCCCAGGGGTCATACCCTCGACCTGTGTTCCTGCTTGCAGGTACTTTAATCCACTGAGCTACTCGGCCAGTCCCAAATAAGTAGATTTTAATCTAGATAAACTAGATTTTCAAATTATAAGCACACTATATTCATTTCCCCCCTCTCTGGCTTATTCCCCCTCATCAAATACCCTGTATCATCTCATATCCCCCTTATCATAGTGCAGATTTCTCTTTCCATTCTTTTCTCCTTCTGCTGCTGCTCTGTTCCCTCCCATGTTTCATTGTCCTATGGCCATGTATTTTATTTATTATATTAATCAAAGTTTTAAAGGAAATAAGCAGAATATTTAACATTTCCTTTCCTTATGCTATATAAAAGCATAATCATATAGATATTTTATTGATATCTTCTAAATATATTGTTCTATGTTTTATAATACAACCTAAGTTTTGTTATACAATATTTAGTATCATCTTGCATTTGCTTTCCCTTTAAGGGTGTCACTCTTAGTAGCAAATTATTCCTTTATAGAATTCTCCAGCCTCAGGGGCTGGGAAGATAGCTCCGTGGCACAAGTGCCTGCCTGACATGTGCAAGGTCATGAGTTTGAAACCCGATCCAACCAAAAAAAAAAAAAAAAAAAAAAAAAAAACTAGAATTCTCCAGCCTCCTAGCCTCCGAGAGGCGCTGAGCATTTATACCCTAGCTCCTTTCACATTCTTTGTGGCACTTAAATAATTGCTTTTGCCATAACCATGGAGCTCAGAACAACTTGGTTATAGCTCACAGTCAAGTCTCTAGATGTCTCAGGAAACAGCCTCCTCAGTCACAGCTCAATCGAGAAAGCAAAAACCACTCCAAATAAATTAGCAAGAGGAATTTGCTACAGTCTCCTGTGGGTGACAGTGGTGAAGCAAGCCTATGAAGGAGGGACCAGGCCGGGTCCTAGCTGGAGGGACCCGGGTCAAAGTGGAGCACCTGAGGGTTCTGGGCCACAGAAGCTCTGCCCAGTGATGGCCAGAGATGGAGACGTGTCAGCCACTGTGATGGGGAGTGGAGGAGGCCAGCACTAGGAATGGATCCAAGGGCAGACAGGCTCAGCCCTGGCGTGGGGCCTTAGCAACAGAAGACTATTTTGTGGTTTTGGCTTTCAATTCTTAAGAAGATTCTGTGAGATACTAAATCAACTCCGAGTCCATTCTGCTTGTTGCATTCAAGGCAGAAATCAGGTTTACTTTTTTCATTTTAGCTCTGGTTGACATTGAACCAAACCAGAGGAGATTCTGAGAAACATGGGAAGCACAAGCTCAGGGCTATCGCCTGCAGAGGAGCCTCCCACAGGCCCACAGAGACCCCGCGTGCTGTGCACATGCAGCTGCCTACTTTATGACAATGCAAGCTCGGCTGGCCACACTGTTTTCTTCACTGTCATACTCTGGTGTTGGATGCACTTTGTGGCATTTATAGAATTAGACTAAAAGTTTAGTTGGGGATACATTTGTTCCCTAGTAAGTAGGGTAAGTTTTTAGGGTCCACAGTCATTTCCATAATAATGAAATTATTACTTGCTATCCTGGTATGGAATTGACTTTGCGAACTTCTACGGCTGCCCGCCATCCCACTTGCACAGTCCGCAACATAACAAGAAGGCATAGGACACATGTATACATAGGTACCCTGTAACACTTGACACCAGCAGTAGGTGTGCAGTGAAGAGAAATAAGTTCTGAAATTGAAATGTCTATGCAACATTTTTGCCAGCACTCATGTGTGCAAAACTGCAAGGACTCATTTATTTTGAACATTTAGCCTAAGAAAAAGTCCTCTCTGCCAGAACTATATGAATGCACCATATATATTTTTACCTTATTTTGTTGCAATGATGTGAAAAGATGTTTTGTCAAAATTCCTGGTTGTTACAGGACAGCCCTTCGAAGGACGCAGCTTGAGAAAACCCATGCCTCCATACCCAGTCCCTCATCTTGTTTTTTCTCCATTATCTTAACATCCAGAAAGTGATAGCAGCTCTGGCCCCTATTTGATGCCCGCCCTCCCCCAGTTGTTAAGCTCTGAGATAGTCATAGTGCATTTATTAATCCTGCAATATGCTTCCCACCCCCACCTGTTTGGCTGAGCCCAGAAAGAGTGGGCTGCTCTGCTTCCATATGACACACTTGCTCACCTGTTAGAACCACAGTGCCCATTGCTATGGCCGCATCCTCAGCTCTCCTCACTCCCCGGTCACAAGGCCCCCTTCAAATCACACCACCTACACCTGTCCTCAATAAGCTAGATTTGGACTCTGCTGTGGAGTTACTTGAAGAGGTCCTGTCCAGAGCCCACAAATCAGGCTGGCTGTCTTTCCTGAGGGTCTACAGGATCTACAGGGTCTCACTGAGGCAGAGCCAGCAGGGCATATTGGGGATTGAACCCTGGCTGTTGTGCTCTACCTAAGCAGGTGCTTTAGTTACCTTTTCTTTTAAAGAGAAGAGAACTCTCCTCAATCTCACATCCTCTTCCCTTTCTAATTGCCCTGTGATTTCTTGCCTTCTCTTAAGGCCGACGCTTACCTCACAATAGTCAAATGGAAACACAAAGTGTTCAACAACGGCTTACAGAATGAAGGTCACCAGAAATGATATCAACAGCTTGCAGGTTACAAGAGCGGAGAAACAGTCAGGAGATAAAGAGTGTCAGGATAAAGAAGCCATGGCCTTAAGAGAAGGCAATTAGAAAGAGAAGAGGATGTAAGACTGAGGAGGGTTTTCCTCTCTTTAAAATTCCTGGTATGCCCTGCTGGCCCCTCCTCAGTGGGACCCTGTAGATCCTGTAGACTCTGTCCTAAATACAGAAAAAAGAAAAGGCAATTTAAGTGTATCTTCATGTTGAGGTTGGGGAGAGAGGCAAGGACTGAAGGGACAGATGAAAAATTCAGATCTAAGGACATAGGTTTCCGGTGTGAATTTGGACAAGTGGCATTTCCTGGCTGGAACAATCCGCAAAACACAGGCCACTCCTGTCTTATGTTCCCCCCAGCCTTGGAGTGAGAATCAAATAACATATACTAAACGCAACCACATTATAAATTATAAGGTATTTTATAATTTTATTGGCCAACTGTGCACTTGCAAGATGTTCTTAATAGACTAATGTGTGAAGTTAACTATAAAGAAATAAAACAGTAAATTAGCATAACTGTCAAGAGTTTTACATAGTGTCCCAGAACATAGCTTTTAGGGATTGATTGTTGGGTTGAATAGCAAATAGGGATAAAGACAGAAGTATTTTGAAATCGCCCCCCTAATCTCACCATCTAGAAAGAGACTTCTGACTCAGGGACTCAGTTTATACAGACTTTGGAACAAGAAGCGGCCTATCAGGGAAGTTGGGAATAAATCCATTCATTTTCATTAAATCCTCAAGCAATTTCCCACATTCACAGAAGACACTGGTTACAATGTAGCTTCCACAATACTCTGCATATAAAAAGAGCATAGATCCACCATGCCATTGTCAGATGTCCTAGTCATGTTAAAGTGAGCAGTTTCTGTGATCTGCTATGGCCACTCATGATTCTGTGTAGCAGGAGCACAGAAGTGTCGCCACCACACTGCGCAACCCAGGGATTCTGTGTAAATATGACCCCCTCCAACAGAGCCACCATAAGGACCACTGGCCCCAATCAGTTCTTCTTTAACAGCTGGAATGCATTCATTCCCAAGATGCATGAGTCCTAACTAAAGAAGAAAATGTACCTCATTAGCATGCTAAGATTTGAGTTGAGTTCATGGAACTCTCCTACATATCCTCCAGCTTCATCTGTCCTTTTGTAATTTATAGAACGAGGACCATTTCTGAGAAGACCTCAAACACTATGTCTGAATTTAGAAGAACCATTGTCATCCTGGTTCTCTGAATGATGCCGTGGAACAGAGCTTCACCTCTTCTTGTCCTTCGCTACCTTAGTGAAAATGCTATTTTGAGCAATGAAGCTGAGGCTTAAATAAGGACAAGGACCTTCTCCAGGTAGAAAAGGAAGTGTGCAAGTGAACCAGTTACAAGAGACAGCCAGCAGCAAAGTAAGAATAATCTTATCATTTGGCTTTTTCTTGAACTATATCAACACCATTCTAGTTTTACTTAATAATCTCAAAATGTTTGCTAACTGCGAGTTATGGCAAAGTTAAAATCATGAAAGATACTAAGGCAAGAATCTAGATGATGCTGTTAGTGACTTTGAGCAAGGCAACCCTGGGAAGCCACCTCGTTAGGCTGCCAGCACCTGCCTGTATCCTACATGTGATCTTCTCCTGCAATCTATTTGTGCTAGAGCTGTTAAGATCAGGACCACAGACAGGCTCTGTGCTGCATTAGAAACATTTTTATATCTCTTAAGTGCTCTCTTGGTGGAGCTGCTCAGTCATTCCCCATTTTGGCTTCCTCACCCACATTTTACTGAGTCACTGTGCTCTTACCCAGGTACTGCAAGCACATAATCAATCTTATATTTTACATGGTCTAATGATGTTAGAACCATAGTTCCTAAGCTACAATATAAGGCAATGCAAGAACTTCAAGGTATTAATACTTCTACCCCTTTTTCTATGTAGTCATGACCAACTTTTTCTAATGTGCCAGAAAGGTCTTGGCATGCACATGGACCTGTAGGAAAAGCCAGGACTTAACCTTTCAGAGATCAACGCTGATCTGGGAGATAAAAACTCTTCCCCGCATACTGGTAAAAGATAACACCTGACAAGAAACTGCAGCAGGGTTCAATATTATCTTCTTAGCAATCTCATGGAGCTCTCCTTTGAAGAAACTTGAGAATTTCTCATTTTTCTAATCCATCTCTCTAGTCCCTGACTCGTTGCAAAGATAAATCTGATGGAAAACATACTCAGACCACAAGCTGAACTCCCAGGAATGATTGCACAGAGCCAACCACACTTAGGCCCTCAGGCAAGCTGTTAAGGACAGGACTCTCTGGAGAGAAGTGGGCTCCCAGGGTAGTAGGCAGCCTGCCAGGCCCACAGGGTGGCCTCAGCAGGGATTAGGATCTTCCCAGCACAAGTTCTCCTCTTTGAGTCTTTATTGTGAAATATAACCAGTGCATGCAGCCTTGTGGTCTCTCCCCTTTCTGTCCATCCTAAAGCTAAATCCCATGTCATTTCCTTCATAAAGCTCCCCTGAATTCACCTACTAGAACAAATTCCATTCTCCTCTGTGATTTTTCTGCCTATTAGTTATTAATGAGGTTGCCTTTTAATATTTTTTATGTCTCTCATGAGTAATTGTTTTCTTCCTCAGGACTGGGAGTTTCCTCAAGGTCAGGAATTGTATTTCATGGCACTCAGGTCTGTGCGGACTCATATTTGATCATGGGCACTTATCTCAGTACCTCTCTCTCTTTGCTGTGAAAAAAAATACCCAACACTCAGAATTAAGAAAGAAAAGATTCATTTGGCTCACAATTAGTGTAGGTTTCCATCCATACTCAGCTGGATCTAAGGCAAAGTAGCACATAACAGAGGCCAGAAGTTTAAGTGGCAGAAATTAGCAAAGAGCAAAAGGAGCAACAGCAGCTGCAACTTCTGGCCAGCCTCTCTCCCCTCCTTATGTTATAAGCAGGCTACCCTAGGGAGGGGAGTGTAGAATTCACACAATCTCTCTGCCCTCCTCTTGCACAGAACGAGGATTACACAAAGTAAGAGCCCTGGCTCCCTGCTGAGTCACTTAATTAAACTTTTAAACTTCACAAAACGACATGATGTATCAACCAGTACAGGCTCTCAAAAGTTTTTGTTTCATTAAATTGAGATAATATTTTAAAATTAGATTTGGAAAACTATTTCACTAGAAGATAATATTTCTGCACTCTGGAGGCTAGGGCAAGAGGATCACAGTGAATTTAAGGACAGGTTGGGCTACACAGTGCATTCAGAGGAAGCCTGATCTAGTTTAAAAAGAAAATCTTAATTTAAATAGCATACAAAGTCACTACATTATGATTAGGTAAAACGTTCTATCACTTGAATATTTTTATTCATTCCAAATGTTTGCTTTTCTATATGAATAGGAATAACCATATAATTTTATCTCTGTGAGCATCCTTAATTCATTCTACACAGGAGACACATGATTGAAGACTAATGGAAATACATGGCTGAGGACTATGCCAAATGCCCAGGCTTTTAATTTATATTGCCAAATTGCAAGAAGGAAAGAGTTGTAGTAATAAATAGTACCATCACCAATAAGTAAGAATATACGAGTTCTGACAATAATGCTGAAAATTAATATTTTTAGTCAATACTTCACCAACTTCATATGCAAGAAAATGGCATCTTTTGTTCTAATTTGCTTTTTTGATTCACACTGTTGCTAAACTTTTCCTTTGTATATAAACTTTCTGCACCATTTCTTTTGTGAGTTACATAATCATACCCTTTCCCCTTATCGCTGTTTCTATGTTGGCAATTGACAGGATTTCATCTGAGGACTTGAAATCACCAAAGGTATCAAAAGTTTTAGTTCATAAAGATATTTTACTTGTGTTACAGATTAAAATATGCATGTATAAGAAAGAGATATCACAAAGGCCTGAGAAGAAAGAAAGAAAGAAAGATTAGAAAGATAGATAGATAGACAGACAGACAGACAGACAGACAGACAGACAGACAGATAGATAGAGGGGGGCTGGGGAGATAGCTCAGTAGAATAAAAGAAAGAAGAAAGACGAAAGAAAGAAAGAAAGAAAGAAAGAAAGAAAGAAAGAAAGAAAGAAAGAAAGAAAGAAAGAAAGAAAGAAAGAGAAGAAAGATATATGAGTTGAAATTCCTTTGGGGATAAAAATCAAAATGTGAAAGGAACACAAACCGAGTTCATCAGTCTTGTAGTAGAAATGACTAGGAGCTCTTGAAGTTTCAGGCAGCCTCCAACATTGCCACAGACTCAATATTTCTTTCTCCCTTAACTATGCCCTCTACTGATTCCACCTGTGAGGCCTGGGAAGCACCTATTTCATAGATCTTGTGCCCCTTGCCAACCAGCCCTAGTACAGTCACCATACCTCTTTCTCCCTGATTTGGTGTGTCCACCCCAGATGCAAAAATATGCAGGGCACTATCATATTTTCTTTGGTTATTGAGTTAGTCAACATTCTATCACTATAACAAAGTCTCTGAGAAATGTACAAAGAGAAAGGTTTATTTTGGCTCACAGTTTGGGAAGTTTCAGTCCACTTCAGCATGAGAAGCAAGCAAAAGAGGAAGAGGCCAGGGTGTCGTAGCTCTTTTCAAGGGCACGCTAAAAAAATACCTAAGGATTTCCCACCATGCTCTACCTACTGAATAAAGACTTTACCACCTCTTGGCATCTTCATCCTGGGAAAAATATCTTGACCCATGAACCGTTGAGAGATGGTTACCCAAACCATAGCTGTTCTGCATAAGTATACTGTCTACCCCAGAGTTGATGTGGGGTCAACTCTAGAGCAACACACATTGGTCTGAGACTTATACAAAGGAAAACAGAACGAACATTTGCTGAACTACTATCTTAGTTACTTTTTCACATTGCTGAGACAAATTACCTGACATCCAAAGTTTAAAAGAGGTTTATTTCAGTTCACCGGGTGTAGAGGTTTTGGTCCATAGTCTACTGTCTCCAAAGCAGGCTGGCAGGGCAAATGGACAACACAGAAGAGAAACAACTCATCTTGTAGCTAACGGAAAGTAAGCAGCAGAAAGCAACATTAGGCTACCTGCCTTTTGGGCAGTGCCACCCCACACCTAGAGTGGGTCTTCCCATTCTCCAGCATCCCATACTCGACATATGCTAAGCTGGGCCAGCTAGATAGCTCAACAGACTAAGCACCTGCTCTATCAAGCTCAGGGACCAGAGTTCTACACCATACCTGGCATGCCACATCAGGCCCCACTCCTAGGGCATGCTGAGCCAGGGACCAAGTCTGACAGTGCTGGCATGTGCCTGCAATCCCAGCTCTGGGGAGGCTGAAAATAGGGAAATCACTTCAAGTCAGAGCTGCATAGTGAGACCCTATACTAAATACATAAAATGAAAGAAAGAAAGAAAGAAAGAAAGAAAGAAAGAAAGAAAGAAAGAAATGCAGTAAGTCAACTGATAGCCTAAGTAATCATGTACCCTTAATCCAAGCATCACAAGCTGTAGACCTCCAAAAACCCTACCTCTGAAGGCATGAGGCTGTAGGGGGACATGTAGATACAAGCCAAAACAATCATCAAAGGCAATAAATATCCATTATAGAGACTGCAGCAGATGAGCAATAGAAACTAACATTAAGGAACTAGAAAAGAAGAAAAAAAAAATAAATACAAGGAAAAGATTTAATGTACTAACAGGAAAAGAATTTGTCATAGGGCCAGGGACATAATTTAGTGGCACAACACCTGCCTGGCAAGCATAGGTTCTGGGTTTGATTCTGGCACCAAAAAAAGAAAAAAAAAAAAAAAAAAAAAAAAAAAAAAAAAAAAAAAAAAAAAAAAAAAAAAAAAAAAAAAAAAAAAAAAAAAAAAAAAAAAAAAAAAGATGTGAATCTAGAGAGGGTGTGCTAGATAACCAGGCATGATTGTAAAGCAAATAAAATGCCATGAACAGAAAGAGCATGCCCAACACACTTCAGAAAGTGACTAGAAGAGGCTGCTGTGATCAGAAAAGGTGCACCCAGAGTCTGTATATTTATCCACAAAGCACCTTCAGAAATGTCAAGGTCATAAGCCAGACTTACATGTGTAAGTATCATATAGTCTCCCTAATAGAACTCCAAATTTTTTTTCTTTCCTTATCAATATCATTTGGAAGGTGTGTCATGACCACATTCTGTGCTCTGTATAACTATTGTGAAAACAATATGCAGTGTGTCAACTGTTAAGAGAAAAAAGTAATGTTTATTGAAAGTGTTAATGTTTAATTGTTTGATCAATCTTATATACTTATATCTATTAATCTAAACTGATCCGATGATGAAAATATGTAATATAACTATTGTTAAATTTGAATAAATAAATAAATAAATAAATAAATAGAAATGTCAAGGTCTGGCCCCACCTGCTGCCACCGGCCCTGCTCTTGAGCACGCTGAGCCAGCAATGGAGTCTGGGTGTGGTGGCGTGTGCCTGTAATCCCAGAACTTGGAAGGTACAAGCAAGAGGATCACTGAGAATCTGTAGTGAGACTCTACAGGAAAAAGAAAAAGAAAAAAAGAAAAAGACAAAAAGAAAAAGAAAGAAAAGAAAGGTCAAGGTTTACTATGTGACTGCCAGAGTGGACACAGTGAGTAGAAAGTGAAGAAAGTAAAGGGTCGCTAGTCTACAGATCTAGACTGAGGGTCATTATGTTATCAGACATTACCACAAGTGTGGCACAGAGGAAGACAGGACCAGGAATGAACATGCTGAGGAAAACTATTCTGACTTAGGATCACCAAAGATAACGTGACAGTCATTGGAATGTATGAGGGATTGCAAAAGAACCAACAGTTTGAGGGGCCATGATAGGACATTGATTTGAAAATGCAGGGAGCAAAATTTAAGAGGGCAGCCTTTTTTTTTTATCCTAGGTCAGGGAGTAATCAAATAAAATGAAATGAACCATTCAATGACTTCATAAGGGAAGAAAATGAAAGAGTCAGAAATTGCAAATAAGGTTCACATAATAAACTATGTAAGAGAACCAGAGTGGCTAACAGAAAATGAGTGATTATACTGTTAGAATAAAGAGGCACACTTCATAATAAAGATGTGAACCCATCAGAAGGGTACATGCATTGAAAGCATAAGTGCATCTGAAAATAGAACCTGCCAATATATGACAAACTGACAGAACTGGAGGGAGACACAATTTGATGATAACAATTGAAGATTTAAAAAGCAAATTTTCTATAGAGTGTGGTGTGTGGGCATGACCCGCCTCCCTATTGATGTTGCATAGAAAAAAGAAAGAAAGAAAAAAAGAAAAAAAAAAAAAGGAAAGAATATACTTCTCTTTGGACTAAGAGGAAGCAGATACATACACAGTCAAAGGTTTTGCAATTGCAGTGATTGTGAGGACAATATGCAATATGTCAACTTTCAAAGAAAAGAAGGGGGAAAAGAAAAAAAAAAAGTAATGTGGATTTAGAAAGGTTAATGTTTAGTTGTTTGATCAATCTTATATACCTATATGTATTAATCTAAACTGATCTGATGATGAAAATATGTAATATAACCATTGTTAAATTTAAACAATAAAAAAATAAAAAGCAAATTTTCAATAATGTGTAGAAAAAATAGACCAAAAAAAGGTATAGAATTTAATAACATAAACCAACTAGATCTAAGAGGCTCCTATAGAACACTATTTCACAAGGTGTTCTGGAACATTCTCCAGAATAGATTGTATGTAAGCCCTATCACAAACCTGCAAATGTGAAAGACCACTCTGCCATAGCAAGGGATAAGCTTGAGACAGTTTTCTAGGTGAACAGATGCAGCTTTAGACACTTAACTGGAATAAATCTGACACACATGTGTAAATACCACATTGCTTCTCTGGTATGGGAAGCAAAAACCATAAATAAGGGACTGAAATTGAAATAGGAGAAGATGTTTACATGGGAAGGTGATTAAGGGAGAGAGAAGGAGGAAAGAAGTAAGGGGAAAGTAAGAGAGATAGGAGGGGGAGAGACAGAGACAGAAAGACAGAGAGACAGGAAGAGACAGAGAGACAGACAGAGACAGACACAGAGACAGAGACAGAAAAAAAAAGCAGGAAAAAATAGAAGTAAAGCTTTCGTAAATAAGAAAGGGAAGATGGATTGAGGGGGAACAGAAGAAGGAAAGAATTGCATTATGACATGTACAGGTACAAATTCCTTGGTACCAAGAAAACTCATTTTCTTTGAAAATAACTGCAAAAGAACTGATACCCCCTAAAGTATGTCCTCCAACATGAAATTAAAGTAGAGGTAAAACTGGGACAGAAACAATTCAATTCAGGTAACAGAGACCTGTGCAGGTAGTGGTACATGGCCCAGTAAAGCAATTCAGAAGCCAGCAGGATAAAAGGATTCTAGTATATAAGAAGCAGAATACAGCGAGATCTCTTAAACTTAGCTTGTTGGATTATGTATGATGTTTAGGGCAGATGCCCCTACAGAAGGTCTTCAATTTCTCAATTTGTCCAAAAATGGTTCCTTACTTCAAACCTAAAAAAGTTGAAAATCCCCTCTATGTTTCCACAGTGAGAGAGCAGAGGAGTCTGAGAAGCGACAGAAGGGAGAGGGGCAGAAGCAAGCATCAGAGCTGAGAGGGCTGTGCGGGAGGTGGGTGTGAGTCACGGACTGGCAGCGGTAGGGACGGCAGGATGTGGCACAGGGGGTTCTGGTGTGAAAAACAACCCTCACGACGCTAAGTCCTGTGACCACTAACAAACACCCGCATGAGTCTTTGCTTTGTGCTTTGGAAAACTACTACACATGGAGTGTCCAGGGGCTGTTGCTTTATATTTTCATGGGTCACCAGTACCTAATCAAGAACAAACTGACACCCACAACCTCAATGCTTATCTAAAATGTCATTTTTTTTATCTTGACATATAGAAGGTGAAGAAAGGATTAAAATATTTATAAAATGTCAGTAGCAGTATCTGAAGCACACAAATGAGTACTTGGAAATTATTTCCAGCCCTTTTATCTTTGAGCCAAATTTATTTTTTAAACATTCAAATATATAAAACTTGGAAGTCAGTGAACATCTTGGAGTCATGAAATCTGTAGCACTGCACAGGCCCTCCATATAAACATGTGTCCAACAAATCACACAGCCCAATTTTCCAACCCTTCCATCCAAGAAAAGGCTGAAAAGAGCCCAAGGCTCATGGCTATGCAGAGGATGCAGGGCTTTGGACCGGGAATTCTGCCACAGCACCTCCAAAGATGTGCTGAAGAGTTTTGGCCCATTCTTATTATGTGGGTTTATCTGTCAGGATCTAATTAGGAAGCAAAACTGCTTGAAAATTTAAAATAGAGGACACTGCATGCAAACCAGTGTTTAGCCAGGTGACAGGTGAGGTGAGAAGCCTCATCTATATATTGTTGCAACTCCAGATTAGCAAAAGAAAGAAGCTCCAACTGCCCACAGCTAGAAAACAGGGGAGGAGGTAGAGAGAGAGGCCCAGGATCTAAGACAGTGGAAGTGAACCTTTGGTGTGTAAGCAGCTGTTTGTATCACTGAAGGCTCTGACAGGTTTGCCATGACTGATCCTAGAACCAGCCACAGTGGTTCAAAGGAAGACAATCCTCCTCGTGTGATGGCCTCTGGGGCCATGGAGGCAACACAGATACTGCTTACAAAGCCTCCAGAAAGAGAAGGAATGAGAGAAATACCTAAGGCTATGGATTAGACTCCCCCATTAATCTTGGGGGACAGTGTCCCCAAAAGAGAAGAGTCATGTGCTGCATAATGAAGTTTGCCCAGTGACAGACTCTGTACACAGCCATGGTTCCACAGATCACAACACCACTGACATCACAGCCATCCCAGGTTGCATGAGCACACTCTATGAGGTTCTTACAATGGCAAAGCCACTCTCTACATATTTTTCAGAATGAATCCTCATCATGAAAACTTAGGACATGTTTAAGCAAATTTTCCTTTAGTTTGTTTCCATCAAAAGAGCATATGGAAGAACCTGTCCAATGTCTGTGAACAGCAAGCTCTAGAACATTCAGGAAGGCACTAATCTGACCAGGGCTGGCAGGTCTGCTGCCTATGCAGCCAGCTTCTCAGTGGTGAGACCTCCACAGCCTGCAGGAGGAATCTGTTTTCTTTCATCCTATCATTTTTGTGACTTGAGGTGTTGCTTCTGTTCTCTCAGCCCCAGTTTCTCCATAAAGATCTACTTGTAAAATATCTGCCTTATCTAATTATAAAATAAAGTTGTGTAAATGAATAACTGTATAAACCTCAAGATAGCATGCAAACATGAACTGTCATGTTTATAGTCACTTATATTGCTGTATGGGTTGAACTGAAGGGAATTGAAAGAGATGTGCTGATTCTTTCCACAGCCCCCAGAGTAAAGGAGAAGGAGGTGGTAGCAAGGAAAACTGGCCACACCAGCAGAAGAGCAGATAGACTAAGGAAAAGGCTTAGGAAAAGCTTAAACCTCAAGAAAGAGATAACTGATGAGATTTCTGATGGCACAAATAAGTAGCCCTCCATCCACTCTTCTGCACAAGAATATTCATTCACCTGAGGACATGCTCCTTCTATAATTCCACCAGCCTCTTATTTCACCTTGACCACAGACCAACCTGGTTGACCTATAAGTTTCCTTCAGCAAAACTTCAGCTGTGTCTTCAGAGGGTCTTCAGCACCTCATGCCTTCTGCTATATTTGTTCATTTTAAATTCCATACGGTTATAAAGTTTGAGCACTGAGGCCCAAAGGACCTGAAAAAATAGCTGCAGGGTGTTATGGGTAATTGAAAAGAAAAGCATTGGCAACACAGGGAGGGGCCCAGACAATGAACAAATGATGGACTCCTGCCTCCCACCCATGCCTCCAACCCAGCCCAACACCACCCTTCAGGCATCAGGGTCCTCCTGCATTCTACCACACTCCATCCTCACTCACTCACTGGTCAAATAATTTCTTGGTGTTTGAAGTTCCTCAGAACTTCAGAGATTCCAGAGCTGGTTTGGCTAGAATTTCTGGAAGGAACCCAGGAGCTCCTTGTGGAAATGAATAAGTCATTTTCAGGAAAGATGAAGAAGATGCCTTGAGGAGTTGCAGAATGAAAAGAGGCAGTCCAAGCAGTTTCACAGACAGCTCAAGAACCCTTCTGTCTAAAATATACCACTTTTGCTTCGGACTCTGGACATCCAGGGAATTTAGATTCAGAGAAATATCCCTAAGCCATCAAATAGATGGTAGGTGAGACAGCACCGCTGGGCCACATTTTTAATTGAATCATGTCTCCCCGAAATGATATATTGCAGTTCATAATGCCCAGTACTTAACAATATTCTCTTACTTGGAGATGAGACCTTTAACAGCATATTCAAGCGGAGATCTTTAGGGTGAGTCAAATCTGTTTGGCTGGTGTCCTCAGAGAAAGGGGAGATCTGTAGCCAATACAGAGGGAAGAAGGTGGAAATTAAGGCAAAGCCCCTCCTTGTGGAAATCGAAGAATGGAATGAAGCATCCGTTAAGCAAACAAATGGTTGAGGCCAGCAAAATCTGGCAGCTCCATAGAGCAGATCCTTCACTCTGGCTTTCAGAGGAAGCCTAACCCTGCCAACACCTTGATTTCAGATATATGTCCTCCAGAGCAATTAGATAATACATTTCTGTTATTTTTAAGCCACCCAATTTGTTATGCATTATGGCAGCCCTGGGAAATTAGTGCAGGCCTTACGGGTCAGATGCAAATTAGCAGGAAGGGGTAGAAGCTGGAGGCAGAGGGAGTGAGATACAACCACAGAAGGCAGAGGTCAGCTGGGTTTAGAATGTGAATTCTCTTCTCATGTCCTTTGACCATTTTTCCCTCTTGGCATATCTGTATCTTTCTTAATAATCTAGGAAAAAAAACTATATTTTTCCCAGAAAAGTTTTACTAATTTACACAAGATCTTAAGTGTGCCCTTTGAATTCTCATTTGGTTCAAAACATTACATGTTATAAATTGCTAAAATAATCATATATTCTCGGAACATTTTATAATTTGTTTTTCTGTGCGAATTTTCTTCTTATATCATCCTATGGCCGTAGTGCCTTATCTTTTTCTCAATAATTTGGAAAATCTCTTCACAGATTTTGTTTCTGTTGTGTACAATGCAAACATTTTCTACCAATTTTGTGTTAACATAAATTTAATATTATACTTAATGTTTCAGGCATTGAGAAATGCTTGATTTTTGCATGCAAACCTTTGGCCTTAAAGTTTCTAGCTTGTTCTTGCTTGCTTTCTCTTGATTTCTTGGCTTTTGGAAACAGAGTCTCTGCATACACCAGGCTGATCTCAAATTCATTTTACACCCCAGGCTGGCCTCAGACTCACAATAAACTTCTTCAACTTCCCAAGGGTTAGGATTATAGATGTGTGCCACCATGACCAGTGATTTCTAGCCTTGTAAATAGGCAAGGCAAACTATAATTTATAATATCCAGTGCAAAATAAAAATGTAGAGTTGTCTTAGTCAATTTCCTATTATTATAAGAAAATACTCATGATTGGATATTTCATAAAGAACAGTCTGTTAATTAAAAGAAAAGCCCATGGGCTTGGAGCCAACATTTTTCTGCTATCTGCTAAGCGCCTTCACACTGTAGGAAGGACATCACACGGTAGAAAAGCAAGGATACTAGTTTAGTTCTTCCTCTTCTTGGTTTTGTTTTGTGGAGACAGATTCTCAGACAGGTTGGACTGAGACTGTGATCTTCCTGATTAGCCCCTCACGTACTGGGGTCCTAGCTCTGCGATACCATGCTGAGTTTTTCTTCCTCTCCTGATACAGCCACTAATACCTTCATGGGAGTGCTATCCTCATGACCTCATCCATGCCTAATTTCCTCCCAAAGATCCCACATTTCCAAATTCTGTTAATATATAAAGTTGAAGATGAAGTTTTCAAAATATGAACTTTTAGAAGACATATCCAAACCACAGTAAGGGATCCTCATTTCCTGATCAATGATATTTGCAAGACGGCAGCAACAGAGGGCTGAGGTGAATGTGGGGCCTTCAAAGCGCCTCAGATTATAAATCCATAAAGATGGCTCCATATATAGTGCATAGAAAAACAATTTCACTATGCCTAGGTCAGATTCTGTTATATTTTGATTTACATTTTAGCAGTTTCATTTTATATGAACTTTTTTATCAACCTGTGATTTATTTGCTATGTAGTTTGATTTAGACTCTTCCCCCCTCCCCCCAGGAGTAATTACAGATCCTAATATCCCACTATCTCGATCTAAATTCTGGCCTTGCTCCCTTTCCCCCAGCCTGTCAGTTCTGATCTTGGATCCATAATAGTTATATTACGTTCCTATGAAGACCTTAAAGTTTGGCAGCACGGGGGCCCCACTACTCATCTTCTTGATGTTTTTTGGTCAAATTTGTCTCTTACTCTGTCAAACTCTAGAGTCAGCATTTTAGTTTAAAATATAAATCCTTCATGTATTAACTAGAATTGCATTAAATTTTTACTTAGTTTATGAGAAACAAATATCCTTTAAAAAACAGGTATCTAATAATTGTCCATATTTATAGGATACAGGATGATAATTTAAGACATATATATATAATACATACAGATCGAATCAGGGTAATTAAGCATTTCCATCTCCTTCCTTCCTTCCTTCCTTCCTTCCTTCCTTCCTTCCTTCCTTCCTTCTTCCTTCCTCATCATTTCATGATGGGAAACTTCCACCTTTATAACCAGTATGGAAATCTGTATGGAGAATCCTCAAAAAATTAAAACTAGGAATTTCACTTGACTCAGCTTATTTTCCTTTTAGTACTGCACCAAAAGAGTAGAAGGCATCGTATTACAAGGATATATGCATAACAGCAGCACAACTCATAGCAGCTACATCTCGGAAGTAGCCTATATATCCATCAATAGATGAAGGGATGAAGAATGTAATGTATATACACACTGGAGTACTAGGCTGCTATAAAGATAAACTTGAGGTATTCATAGGTAAGTGAATACAAGAACATAAAGTTAAATGAAATAAATCAGATAGATGATCCTGAATAAATCATGGCTTCTTTTATATGTGAAGCCCAATTATAACTAAAGGGCAAAATAAAAGACATAATAAGAAATAGGGAGATTCATCTTTCTCCATGGTAAGGGCATCAAAAGGTGTAAGGAAGGAGAAGGGAGAGGAGAGAAAAGTAATGGAAATAGAATTAAGACAGGAGATCAAGCCAAATAGCTCTGGGGACTAAGTGCCTATTTAGGCAAGCTCAGGGACCAGGTTTGATCCTCAGCATCACATGAGGCACTGGCCCCACCCCTGGGCATACTGAGCCAGCAACCAAGACCCAGAAGTGTAGCACATGCCTGTAACCCCAGCTCCAGAGAGGCTAAAACAGGAGGATCACCGGAAGTTGAATCTGCACAGCGAGACCCTGGACCAAATACAATTTTAAAAAAAGAATTAAGATGCATTATACATATGCACCATCTCCACCTAAGACATAACATTATATGCTGAAACATGAACTAACAAAGCACACACAATAAATTGTTATAAGCTGTAGTTGGCCTCCTGTGCTATAGAATACTAGCACTTATTTCTCCCTTTTGTTTGTATTCTGGTATCTATTCTCCCTCTATCCCCTCTCTCCACTACCTCCCTAGATGCTAGTGACCACTAAGGACAAAACTTTATTACTATTATCTTAGGTTCATTGACAGTACAGACTCACTAAAATTGTCTACAGCAATGGTCTATTTAGTACTGGCATGTTAATAAAAATCAAAACTAAAGCATTTCTCTGAACCTCAGACATTTCGCCATGACTAGACCTCAAGGAAACTGAACTGTTGCTTGGATGTTAGCCTTGACTTCCAGATCTAGAGAGATTTAATGACTCATTTTAAGCTTTCATATGCTCTACTACTAAAGTAACTTAGCTCCTATCAAATTCTGTTTCTGCCTTCTCTGGGGTTACATCCCAACTAAGCACTTCATTTAGATGTTAACATACATGGATTCTTCTAGGTTTCTGCTTTTTCCTACTTGTGACTCTTCTTCGGTCTCTACCATTTTATGGCTCAGAATTTAATAACACAGTGTATTCCATTTCTTTCAAGGAGACCTTCCATTTACGGCAGGTGATAATTAGATTTTCATTAATGGCAATGAACTACTATTTCATTTTAAATCGACATATTGTTTTAAAAGCAATAGGCTTAAACAGAAGTTTTAAACAAAGTTTTGTGCAGCCACAAGAAGAAATATTGGGAAAGTAGACAATGAAAGAATACCATTGGGAAATCCCTAGTTAGTCTAGTAGAAATGTGTTTCCATTATTTTTCACTCATGGGTGGAACAAAATACTCAACACCCAAAATGAAGGAAGGAAAGGTTTACTTAGCCCACAGTTTGTGGAGGTTTCAGTCAATACTAGGCTGGCTCCCAGGCGGAGTGGCACGTGGCAGAGGGCAGCAATTCACTGCAGCAGAAAACAGTGAAGAGCAGAGGAGGAGCAACAGCTGTGCCATCTATCAAGCCTGTCTCTTCCACACGGGCTGCGAACGCCAGGGTTCCTGCAGGCAAGTGGCGTGGCTGTGACGATCAAGCTCCTCCAAGAAGCTGGCACTTGAAGACCGATGTTCAGAATTCCTCCAAGGACATGGGGCACAGCACACAAAAGCCTTTCTTAACCCCTTTATATGCCCTTTTGTGCTGAATCATGCCAGGGCGGGGCCCCCACTCCCTTGGAGGAGTTCTGATCTTTCAACCAGTAGCCGCCACTTTCTCTGAGGAGCTCTAGTCTTTGCAGTCTGCGTGGAAGGAAGAGAGAGAGGCTTTATAGATGCCACAGCTACAGTTCCTCTTCCACTCTTTACTGTTTTCTGATGCCACACACTGCCACCATCTTCCTCGGAGCCAGCAGAGTATGGACGGAAACCTCCACTTATGAGCTGAATAAAGCTTTCCATGCTTCATTTTGGGCGTAGGGTATTTTGTCCCAGCAACAGTAAAAAGTAACTGAGACAAAATGTATGGAATAAAAATTTGAGGGATTTTGAGTTTTTCCCTTATGTTAATACCAATGAGTTCTACAGTGCCACACAAGTTATTTAAGCTTTTCATAAGCTCTTTTCCTTCTATTCATTAGGTGAAAGAATTGTACTATGTTCCCTTCCTCATGGAGAGGATTTAATGAGACTGAACTGTCTGACAGCACTTTTGAAAGCTCAACTTGTGTATAGAAAGTGACGGGTGAGGTCAACGTAGAGTGGAGGGTGTCAGAAGCAGCAGGAAATGATTTGCGTATTACTCCATATAAAAACAGGCTCATAAGGATATATTTTTGGCTAGTCATGTCTAAGCCCAGCTCTGTACCAGCAAAAAGTTGTCTTCTGAACAATATATATATATATATATATATATATATATATATATATATATATTTTTTTTTTTTTTTTTTTTTTTTTTTTTTTTTTTTTTTTTTTTTTTTTTTTTTTTTTTTTTTTTTTTGTCTTTTTGAGACAGGGTCTCGCTATGCAGTTGAGGCTGGCCTTGAGCTCACTTTTGTAGCCCAGCCTGGTCTTGAACTTGCACCAATCCTCCTGTCTCAGCCTCCCGAGTGCTGCAATATTTTTAAAGGAACAATGCAGAGCCATGTTAATACGCTTTACAAATATATTAAATGAAATACCAAGAAGTTACATAATTTCCACCAAGAAATGAATGAAGAAGAAAGTTAAGGGAATACCACACTGCTCGGCACAGCACCAAGCTGGGCTCAGCAAGTCTCAGAAAGCGAATCGTGAAACCCCACCCTCACAGACAGTCCCACTCAGCTTTCAAGATTGTGTTTTAAAGTACTCTAAAAGATAAATCTGGTAAGAGAAAAGATGGCATGAGTGTTGAAGGAAGTCAAGGCATTGTCTCAAGATGACAAGGGAAGCATTTCAGCAATAGTAAAAAAGCTGAGTGGCACTTACACATGGAAGGAGAAACACCTGTGCCAAAAGAACACCGCGGCAAAGGCAGGCAAAGGCCTTCTTGTCCCACAGAAGATGAGAGAGTACTGCCCCTCAAAAAGAAATTACAAACTAGATTTCACTGAGGAGAATTTAAGCTTGATGTGTAATTGGTCACCTCCCCATGCCAAAATCAAGGCATAACTTCATCAAAGAAGTTATGGTTTTGTGTTACTTATTCCAGAGAAAGTGTACATGCATTTCTAGTCCTGCCATATGCACCATCAAAACCCATAAGGCCAAACCCCTCTAGAACAACTCTCTCTGATTGAATCCCCTTCGCCGGCACTAATGTGCTGACAAGGTTTGCACGACAGCAATTGGTTCTACTCAAGTGCACCAGCCACCACCCTGCAACCTCCTGTGGGGAGTCTGGTTTTGATTATGTGGAGACAAAAATACTCTCAGCTTGAAGAGAGATCCCAATCACAACTTTCTACATAATTGACACCAAAATACCCAATACTTTAAATAGACAAACTCCACCCCTTCTCCTTCTGCAAGAGGCAATCGCCAGACGTCACAGTGTGCTCCAGTGCCAAGGACGCATTATGCTTCCCAGATGCACAGACTGACACACTAAGTAAACTATTTATGAAATTTTTTCTCTGGAAGCCCCAAGAAAAATAACAGCCTCCCTATCACTGCAGAAGTTAATTGACACAACTTGCTCAGAGTGACAGGGATAGCAGACTCAGGTACCACAGTGTAGGTTGTTGCAAAGGAATTTGTTATTGCCTGTGATTTTTCTTTCTAGCACTCTAAGTTTCCCCTTTCTCCAGTAGCACAAATACTTCCCTTGAAGAGAGATCCTCTTTAAGAGGTAGTTGTGCCCTTGTTATCAAATAGCATACACACTATCTTCTGCTCCCCAGAGCCACCAAGAGCTGTTATTCTGTGTAGAACCTAGGGGGACTAACTATGAGGTCATACCTACTCCAACCTGTCAAAAGCACATACAATATGCCAGCAAAAGATATTCAACAACTCATAAATGTTGTGGCTGCATGACAAAATGAAGACTTAAATTAAATGTTTTCAAGGATATTGATGGATTACACAAGTAACTAGTGCCTTATTCAAGATAGCTCTTGCTGTTTTCTACCCCAAAACTCCTTTGCATGGGCTGGGCACATGGGTATGGTGTATTAGGATTTCCCAGTAGACCTCATGTTCCAAGGTGTGACTTGCCTGAACTGTTTTGTGAAATAGGCTTATACTGGCCTCATCCTTCAGATACTGCTAGGAAACAGAGCTTTCAGGTGAATTCAAGATATGAAATATGTAGTCTCAGGTGAGGGGATTTGTATAGGTAAGCTACATGTATGGCTGCCTTCTCTTTCTTTCTTTCTTTCTTTCTTTCTTTCTTTCTTTCTCTCTTTCCTGCAGAACTAGGGATCGAACTCAGGACCTTGCACTTGTCAGGCAGGCACTTGTGCTACGGAGTTATCTCCCTGGCCCCTGCTGCCTTCTTTCTATTGCCTGCATTTCACTTTCAGTGGCAGAAAGCAACATACAAAACCCTGTTTGGAGGGCTGTTTAGTTTTGACAGAAAGTTTCCTGCAAAAGCCTTTAAGTCAGTACCAACACACAAACCCACACAAATAAATATTTCTTAAAAACAGTGAGAATGAATACAAGGAATCAAAGTTTATCATCTCCCGCTGCCCCTTTCAGCACTGTCACCCAAGGTAGAGTCTGTAACAACCAGAGTGAGAGTGTTGTTAAACTAGCAAAAAAGCTGAGGTTGGATGAAGTTTAGATTCATTTGGAAAATGCTTCATTTTTTTTCATCCTTCTTTACCTAAAAGAATCACAATGGATATTATGCATATATACATGTCTCTAAAAACTGACCCAAGATATAAACTTGATAGTTTAATTTTGTGTAACCAGGGCTGGGGAGAGAGCTCAGGGGCACAAGTGTCTACCTGGGTAGTGCAAGGTCCTGAGTTCAATCCTCGGTTCCACACTCACACACATAATAATAATAATAATAATAATAATAATAATAATAATAATAATATTACATATCATTATTGCTATTATTATTATTATTTTGTGTAACCCAAGCTTCCTCCCCTTCTTTAGAACTGCACACTTATATATCCTTCCCATCAAGACATCACAAAAGCATGTCTGTTGAATTTGAGCCACAGTGAGTGCTCTATAATTTTCAGCAAATTATCTGGAGTTAATCACTCTTTGTGGAATTTAAATCCTTATCCTCCTTCCACATTTTTAAAAAACAATCTCCTTTTAGCTAGAGAAATAGTAAGAAATACCTTAACCTAGCTCTGAAAAACCATTGCATCATTAACTTCCAAAGTCAAGCAATAATCAAAATCCCGTATAAGTGGAGCTCCATTTCATGAAGACACATGTAAGGAACAGAGAGTGCAGCATATTCTTGTAATGAAATCAAGCTCAAAACCAAACTCAAGCAGGACATTGAGGGAGTTCAAGGTGAAGTTCTAGAAATAGGTTGTTCGATCACTGTTCTACACAAATCAAAATAGCCACAATTTTCTATCGACCTGATATTTTCCAGTTGATGGAATATTGATAAAGGAACCACTTTCCTTCACTAATAGAAGTCATACACATGTCCAGTGATCTGTCAAAAATAGATTTAATGATATAGGGCAAAAACCTCAAAAATCTATAGAGATAAAAGATCAGAGAAGGGCCAGCCTGATAGTTCAGCTAACTAACGTGTCTGCTGCAGCAGAGAGCAGCAGCTGGGGTTCATTCCCCAGCATGCCATGTCGGCCCTGCTCCCAGGATGCACTGAGATGGTGAATGAGACTAGGCTGGAGTCTGTAACTCCAGCACTTTGGGAAGCTGAAAACAGTAGGATCACTATGAGTCCAATCTACGTAGTGATGTCAGATCTATCATGGTAAACTACTTGAGCCATTCTTAATGTACTTTTGGGGTTCAGGCATTATTTGGGGAAGTCGTTTCCAAATGAAATCATCCTATTTAAAAAAAAAAGGAAAGATCAATTGCAAAATCTAGAATTTAAAAATTGATTTAAGTTAGTAACTTAGTAAGATTAGCAGTAAGAAAAAGTGCTCTCAGACAGACCGATACAGAAAAAAAAAAAAAAAAGATGGAAAGCCCATAAAAGAATATGAGAGACACATAGGTCATAGAGGAAAAGTTATACATGTGTAATGGAAATGTCAGAAAGAAAGAAGATGGAGATAAAACTTTACTTAAGAAATTAATTGAAAAAAATTTCAAAACTGAAGACATGAAGCCACAGATTCAGGAAACACTATCATATTCAAGCAGAATTTAGAAAAAAAAAAAAAAACTTATCTTTGCATAGCATGAGGCAACTGCTAAAAAACAAGACTAAGTGGATAATCTTTACTTTAAAGTAATAAAACTTAAGGATGATATTTTAACAGAAAACATAGAAGTGTTTGCAATCGGGATTGCCCAGCCACAGGCCACACAGATTTTAAAGGCTTGGACAGCTCCTTGGATTACTGGAAAGTAGTAAAAGCTTCCAGAAGTAGGGCCTGGTAGGAAGCATCAGGCCATTAGAGGCACGTGCTTGCATGTACTCAAAGGTCCTGCAGCAGTAGGCCCTTCCTCTTGCTCTCCTTGCTTCCTGGTCGTGAAGTGAGTGATTTTGCTCTACTACCTACTCCTGCCCAAATCCCTACCACTGTAAGCCAAAGCGAACCTTTTATCAGTATAAGTTGATTATGACAAGTGTCTATTATGGTGATGGAAATCTGACAGAAGCAAGAAGTCCAAAGTCAGTAAGATATGATCCTGTAAAATGTTGAAGGACAAGAAGTGTCAGTCCAAATATCTATAATATGAAGATCTTCCTTTAAAATGCTCAGAGATGATATGAAGCAGGTTGTTATGATAACTCACAAATGAGCCTATCCTAAAAAAGAATACTGAAGAATTTTCTTCTGGAGAAAAACAAGAAGAAATTGTCTCAGATAAAAGCCCAGATATATAGAAAGAAACAGACCAGAGGAAACACTATATGTACATTGCATCTAAATGAAAATCTGAAGTACAGTATGATAGTAATAATGTATTTTGGGGATTAAGTAGTGTAAATTAAAGTACATGAGGTAATACAAATGAAAGAGAAACTCTTGAAGAAAGTAATAAAACTACTAACGTACATAAGTATGTGCCAAAGAAGTGTGCCTTTATCACGAAAAGTAACCACTAAAGAAAGAAAAGATAAAATGAATAAAAAGTTAAAATTAAAAAATTTTGAAAATTAAAATAAATAACAACAAACAATAAAATGTTGACTTATCCTAAACGCAGGAAAATAGATGAATTAACAATAAAACTTAAAATTTTTAACATATTTATTTTAATAACTAATTTTTTAAAAAGGCCATAAAAAAGTTAGGTAAAATATGGAAAGTTTGGTCTTAGGAACAAATATAAGATACTGAACTCAGCAACTACTGGTTGTACTTTTCAAGTTTAGATGGAACATTGTAAAGTTAATCTGTATACTACATACTACTAATCTGCAAGGTAAGTTTTAATAAGTTTAAAGAATCTACATCCATTTAAAATCTATTCTCTGAAATCAATGAAATTGTATTAGAAATTAAGATATGAAGTGACAGAATGTCTTCAAATGCTTGGAAATTACGCAAATTTCTTTGCATAATATTTGGTGAAGTAATAAATAAAAATAAGTACTTAGAAAATATTTCATAGAATTATTGGGGCTGACAAGATAGCTCAGCAGTCTAACACTCCTGCTTAGGCAAGTTTAGGCAATCACAGGGACTGCAGTTCGATCTCCGGCACCACATGCTGTGCCAGCCCCACCCTCAGGGCATGCTGAGCCCGCTATAACATAAATAAATTTTTTTAAATTATGATGATAATATATCATGTCAGGTCCAGTCAAATAGCTCAGCAGACTAA
This sequence comes from Myocastor coypus, assembly GCA_004027025.1. Lineage (NCBI taxonomy): Eukaryota > Metazoa > Chordata > Mammalia > Rodentia > Myocastoridae > Myocastor > Myocastor coypus. The sequence goes on from PVJA010008652.1 coordinate 58,091, forward strand.
AACACCTGTAAGCAGGCACATGGCCAGAGGTTGGGTCTCCGGGCCTGCAGTTCCTGCCCTGTCCCTGTGGCATGCTGAGACAAAGGCAACTGACACTGGGCACGGTGGCACATGCCTGTAATCCCAGCTCCTGGGAAGCTAGAAACAGCAGCTCACTACAAGTCTGATCTGAGACCCTGAACACCCTATAGACTGTTCCCTAAAATACACAAAGAAAAAAAGGAAAAGAAAATATAGCACATCAGAACTTTAGGCTGCTGTGAAAATTGTACTTTGAGGAGAGATGTGGCTTTCCTTGGCAATATAAAATACATGCACCCAAAGAGGAGAAGACTGAAAACTAGGATTTTAAGTATCCACCCCAAGATCCTAAGATTAAAAGCAAATTAAATTCAAAGAGTAGAAAAAAGAAAACTATATCTAAACTTGAGTCAAACTGGATGAATATTGAGACCATAACACTAAGTGAAATGAATCAGACGTAGAAGGTTAACGACCACATTGGTTTCTCTGAGACACCTAAAACAAAAACATTTAAAGATAAAAATGACAGAGATAATGAGAAGCAGGAGTTAGACTCCAGCGAAATGAGACAAGTCCTGGGGGAAGAAGACACAGGAAAAGGAAGAATAAAAATAATCGATCCACTATGTGTACCTCCCCCATTCCTGCAGTGAATGTAGTAATAATGTAGCATAAACTTACTGCAAATTACAAAAGAAAAACGCATCTGGAAGAACAAAACAAGACAGATGTAAATACAAAGTAGAATTCACAAAATAAAAAACTGTTTCTTTGAAAAGACTAAGAGAATAAATTTTTAAAAATTAACACAACTGGGTAGAAGAACATATAAATTTATAAGACTGACTCTGAGGGCAGGCCAGATAGCTCAGTGGACTAAAGTGCCTGCTTAGGCAGAGCACAGTGGCCAGGGTTCAATCCCCAGCATGCTGTTCTGGCCCTGGAGACTTGGACTGAGCCTGAGTGTGGTGGCGTGCCATAATCCCAGCGCTTGGGAGGCTGAAAATGAGAGAACCATGATGAGTCCAGTCTACGTAGGGAGGCCCTGTAGACTCTGTACAAAATGCATTAAACAGATAAATAAACCAATCAACAAACAAGCTTGACTCTGAAAAGGGAACTATCATCGCAGATCTTACGGATAATCAAGAAACTGTAAGAGAAGATTTTTGTGCAGCCTTCTGGCAATACATTTGAAATTTTAAATAAAATCACACACTCCTAGAAAAATATGTTTTTAAAAATTGGCAAAAGGAGAAATATAAAATCTGAACAATACTAAATCTAGTCAGGAAAATTCATACTTAAAAATTTCCTTGGAAAGAACATTCCAGTCTCAGAATGCTTCACTGCTGTCTATTGAACATTTAAGGAAGAAATAACAATTTTCTTACAAAACTTCTAGGGAATAGGGAAAAAGGCAGCACTTCCCAACTGGTTTTATGAGGCCATTATAATCTTACTACCAAACTTTGGCAAGGATATCATCAGTAAGAAAACTACAGGCCAGGACCTCTCCTGAGCAAAGCTGCAGAAGTTGTAAACCAAAGGGCAGCAGTCAAATTCAGTAACACAGAAATGGCGGATCACAGCAAAGCGGGCTTCCCGCAGCAATGCTGAATTATCTTAAGATGTCAAACTCAGTTAGTGGAATTTGAAACAAATCACATGATCATCTTCAAAAAGTACAGTAAAAAGCATATGATGAGCCTACACATGATAAGATATAGCAAATCTGGGATGGTGGGTGATATTTTAATGCACCAAAATGTATTTATAAGAGAATCCATATTAAGCTTAGCACATTCTAATAAAGCACCTGAAGCGTTTCTCTTCAAAGCAGGAAGAAAACAATAATGTCAACTTTTACCATTTCTGTTCAACATTATACAGAAGATACCATCCATACAGTAAAACAAAATAAAAAGCAATAAAGATTGTAAACGTCGACAGGGAATAAAAATTCTCCATTATTTATGAATGCCAGGAATGTGTGTACAAGAAAGCCCAGAAAGCCCGCAGATATTTTACTAGAGTCATAAAACAAATTAGAAAGTTCATTAGATAAAAATTGAATATACAAAAATAAGTATTCAATAACAATAAAAGTAAAATTAATGTCTAAAAAATGATAATACAATGGCACCAAAAATATATTAAATACCTAGGAATAAAGCAAATAGAATGTGGAAGACCATATGCCCAGAAAATCACAATATATTATGGAGAGAAAGTGAAAAATATTCAAGTAATAGGCAGAGGGAAATACCATGTTCATGAACTGAAGTACTGAGTTTCATTTATTGAATATGTATATTCTCCCAATCTGAGTCATAGAATCAATTGAGTCCTACCGAGGACCCCAGCAAGTTTTAGTGTTTGTGTGGAAATTTATCAACTTAACATAAGAAGTCAAGGTAATCTTGAAGAATAAGTTTATATCATCAATTGTCACTATATGATATAAAGCCTCAAAATTAAAACAGCATGGGTTTAGCATATAGATGGGTAATAAACAATACAATTAAAGAAATGAAATATTTTAGGATGAAAAATAAGGCTGTAAAACTTAAATTTATTAAATTAGATGCACAAAGAGCTCCAAACTCCATTACTTCCAGAGAAATATATGAGAATATTATATAAAAATTAAGAATTTCTGTCCACTAGTGCATCATAGGAAAGTAAGATGGCAACCACAGAGTGGGAAAATATACCTTATAAAACAATTCCACTCATGTGGTATATTCTTAAAACCCTTTAAAGCAATACGAAAAAGTATAAACAACATCAGATTGGCAACTGATTTGATCAGGTCCTTCCCAAAACAGGATTCTTAAATGACCAGTAGACATATGAGAAGCTGTGAACTCTTAACCATTACTTATGAAAAATGAAACAACATCACAATGAGAAATCACACTGCACAGTCAGGTTAGCAAAACTTAAAAACGAACACTGTGGGGCAAATAGAATTCCATGTACAGCTCATATGAGTATAAATTTGTACAATCATTCAGGAAAACTATTATGCATTATCTGTTCTGTGAAATCTATGCAAATTCTGGCACCTAGCAATTCTAACATTCAGATATTTATGTGCAAGAAAAAAAAAAAACATTATTTTAAAAAAGTACACAACAGTCTTGTTAGTAAAAATCAAAAAGTAAGGGGAAATAGTCCTCTATAGTAAAACAGATAAATAAATGGTGAAGTATGGTACATTCATGCAGTATACAAATACCATGGAAAATGAATGAAATATTAACATGGAATGGAACTGCTACCAGATCTAATAAACATAGATAAAAGAAATAGATGATAAAATATGCACAGTAAAATTCCACTTATATACAGCTCAAAACCACAGCCCTCCCCAAAACAAAATCAATGATGATAGAAATCAGCAAAACGGATCAGCTTCCCCTGGGGAGGAAATGATAGCACTGACCAGAAACAAAACCGACTGAGAGGACAGCAGAGCGGAGCGCTGGAGGAAAATCAGCGCCTAGTGACACAGGTGGACACGTGACTGCACATGTCTGCATCCACTTAGCTCTGTCTTGAGCTTTTGAGTTATATGAAGCCTTAGTTTCACTTGAGTTCCTGTTCTTTTCATGAGAACCTTGACCCATAAATCTGACTGGAAGCTGTCTCCTGATAGAAACTGAAACTCAAGACCACTGCCCTCTTTCATATTTTTGTTACCCTGTTTCTGTTTTTGTTTTTCTTGCTCCTTTTTACTCTTCAAAGTAAAATTACATGAAAAAAGACCGCTGCCCTCCATTTACACTGGATAGAGCAGAGTGAGCAACAGAACACTACTACAGCGAGGCTTTTGATTCGTTGCATTTCTTAATGCAGTGGTGTCGAAGCTTATACTTCTCCAGCTTTAGTTTGTCTATGGATGCAGGAGTTGGGCTACAGTTGCATTCACTTTGTTAAATGACCCATTTGAGTGTGGCTCTTAGTGAGGTGCTTTGTTCCTCTCCCATACCTTAAAACCTTTCTCATCACATCTCAAATAATTATTTCTTCCAGGCACTAAGTTTTCTTTCAATGTATTCAAAAACTCAGCTTATGCTATTATCAAAACTTATACTGTACAATGATAATCTCCTCTTCTATGATGGGTTGAAATGTGTTCCATGGAAAGAGCTACCTCAGAATTCTAATCCTCAACACCTTGTAAGGTAACGAAAGAAGCTTCTTGCGCTATAGAGTCATACAAGAGGAATGTCGGCCCTAATCCAACAGGACTGGTGTCATCATAAGATGATGTAAGACCCAGGGCAAGTTGGAGGCAGCGTTTAGAGGGATGCATCTACCACCTATGGAACACCTACTTTGGTGGCTCCCTGAATCAGGGGAAAGTCATAGAAACAATTTTATGCTAGGACCTTGGAGAAAGTATGACACTGCAAAAGGCTGATTTCAACTATCCAACATCCAGAAGTAGAAGAAGATAAACATCTGCTGGCTAGTCTACACAATGCATGGTTTTTGTTGTGGAAGACAAAGAGTGAGGAGACCTCTACACACCAATTCATCAGGAAGTGGAATGAGAATTTAGAAAAGAAAATGATCATCTTAAATTCCCCAGGTTTCACCAAGAGATAAGTGCTTCTCGCATCCCACTGCATTGCTACCTAATTTAGAGCCTTGTAGGATCTTTGTGCTACACTAGTCAGGCCCTTTATCATCCAGTGATCTGGAGTTATGTGGTGTAAGTTAGGGACCAGTCATTGCCAAGAACCTGGGATATAATCACAGAGGAACTGATGGAAACTTGCAGATCTGGTAGGGGAAGTAGTCAAACGTCTTCTGCATTCTCCTGAGGATTCTTTGGCTCCTGAATGTGAAAGTGAGTTTCCACACAGAGATAGGGTCTGGAGGAGCCATGAAAAGAGACAAAGGGGGGTGGAGTGTGATAATGCTGCCATACAGCATGGTGGGAGAAACTCAGAAATTCTTACACAGACCTTGCATCTACTAGCCAGGCTTCAAGTTTTAAATTTTTTTTTTCCAATTCTTTTATTGTTTAAATTTAACAATGGTTATATTACATATTTTCATCATCGGATCAGTTTAGATTAATACATATAGGTATATAAGATTGATCAAACAACTAAACATTAACCTTTCTAAATCCACATTACTTTTTTTTTCTTTTTCTTTTCCCCCTTTTTTTCTTTGAAAGTTGACATATTGCATATTGTCCTCACCATCATTCTATAGAGTGCAGTGTGTGGGCATGACCCACCTCCCTATTAATGTTGCATAGAAAAAAGAAAGAAAGAAAGAAAAAAAAACAGGAAAGAATATACTTCCCTTTGGACTAAGAAGAAGCAGATACATATACAATCAAAGGTTTTGCAATTGCAGTGTGCCACCAGTGAAGCTTGTGACGTTGGAGGCTATTGAA
>PVJA010008653.1:0-63668 GCA_004027025.1 Myocastor coypus
ATCTTTGCATTCACTTTAAGAACACATAGGAAATTGCCCAGGGCATCAAGGGTATGCATATCAGAAAGGCCAGCAAGTATCTGAAGGATGTCATACTAAAGCAGCGATGTGTGCCATTCCAGCACTACAATGGTGGGGCTGCTAGGTGTGCCCAGGCCGAACAGTGGGGCTGGATGCAGATTCAGGGGCCCAGAAAGAAGGCTGAACTTTTGCTGCACATGCTTAAAAATGCAGAGTGGTGCTGCACTTAAGGGTTTAGATGTACCTTCTCTGGTTATTGCATACATCCAGGTAAACAAAGCACCCAAGCTACTCCCAGTACTTACAGAGCTCATGGTCAGATTAATCATAATTGAGCTCTGCCTCCCAAACTTGAAGATGCTCTTACTGAAAAGGAAAAAAAAAAAAAAAGTTCCTAAACCAGAGGAGGAAGTTGCACAGAAGTGAAAGATATCCCAGAATAAATTGAAAAAGTGAAGCTTATGGCACAGGAAAAATGAAGTGAGAAATAAATGCAAATAAAATAAAAAAAAAAAGATCCTGTTGCTTTTACCATCAGTTTGAACTAGCATGGTAATAACTGCTAAAGAGCAAGTATGGTACAATAATTGTCAGAAAAGCTTTAGAGTGGTCTGTCACATATGTGACACGCGTATGGCTCCTGAGCACAAGCCCAGGTCCTGCGTCTTTTGTTTCATATCTGATGCCACCAGAAATGCCAAGAATTTTGTGTTCACAAACACAACGTGTTGAATGATGGGATCCTGGAGAATCGTACCACAAGCACAGCCTCTAAGTTGCAACTTTGGGTCTTATTTGTTTCACACCTGGTGGGGGATAAACGAGGTGGTGTTTCGGTCTAACTTGTCGCTAGTCATCTTAACTCACAACCTTGCACTTGCCAAACAGGCACTTGTGCTGCAGAGCTATCTCCCCAGCCCCAAAATTTTTTAGTCTTAAAGCTGTCTTTTTCTGTAGCAATACTTGCCCACATGGCTCCCAAGTGGTTCTACATGTTTCTTTCTTTTTTTTTTTTTTTTTTTTTTTTTGCAGTCTCAATATTAAATGTCAGTTCACACACACACACACACACACACACACACACACACACACACAATTATTGTGTGAATGTTAATGACCTTTACATCGGTTTGGGTGTATTCTTATTTTGTCTGGAAGATGAGGTAGCCATCAGAGATAGCACATGTACTGGATCAAGACTGCTTGTTGCTTCTCTTGTGAGGCTTCACCTTAAAAGTGCTTTTTGAGATTTTCTTTCTCATTCACATAGTTACTAAAGGGAACAGACTAAAATCAGAGCAGACAATAATTGGCACCTGGCAAGTACTTGTACTTGTATGTCTGCTGTCCTACTTGGTTTTATTTTATTTTTAGGTTTATTGACTTGGTACAGGGTCTGGCTACGTAGTTCCGACTCATAGTATGTCATAGGCCTGTCTCAGCCTCCTCAGCGCTGGGATTACAGGCGTGTGCTACCACGCCTGGTTACAGTGGTCAGCTTGTCGTGGGACAGGCATAGGATGTGGTACTGGGGAATAAACCCAGGTCCTTGCACTTGCCAGGTAGGCACTTAGACCACTGAGCTATCTCCCTGATCCTAGCCTAATTACTGTAACGACAGTACTTGAATTTTGATCAGGGAAACTGGAATCTGTCTTGGAAAGTTAGTATATTCATGTGATTAATAGCGGTGTAATACCTAGCATGATTCTGAGACATTGCTTCATTACTTGACTTTTTTTTTTCTCTTATTTTCAATTGTTTGTACTTTTTCTCTCAATTTCCTATCAATTTCTTTCTTTTTTTGTTTGGGGATGTGAATAACTGGTTGGAAGATTATACCATGTATTACAACAAATGCTGTGAAATTCACATTACACGGTTAAGTGAAATTCTGCGTCACCTGTATAATTTTTTCTGTTTTAATTTTAATCTGTACTCTCTTTAAAAAATAAAAAGAAGTTTAAAAAAAGTTCACCTTCCTTCCTTCTTCTAGATCCTTTCTTCTCCTCCTTCTTTTATAGTGTTTTGTTGAGGGTGGGGCTTGTGTTAAGTTATATCTCTTTCTATCTATGGCCAATTGATATTTCATTGTAAGTATGTACTACAATTTGTCTGTAGATGAAACAATTGTTAATTTAGTAAAAGAATGGCTACTATACTATTGGATAAAATAATTACAGGGATTTACACTACTATCAGCACTGATAAAGAATCCCTTTTCTCCATATTCTCAGCAACACTTCCTATCATCTATTTTCTGATAATATTATCCTTGTTTCTGTATCTGTGGTGCTCAGATTTTTTAGTTTTTGGTTGTGTGTGTGTGTGTGTGTGTGTGTGTGTGTGTGTGTGTGCGCACACGCAGGATCTCACTATGCAGCTCAGACTTGTACTAATCTTCCTGCTTTCTACCTCCCTAGTGCTGGGATTACAGGCACATGCCACGATGCTCAGATTCCATCACTGTAGAATTTTAGTTCTTGAGAAACGGTCTTAGTATTCAGTTCAGGCTAGACCAGAATTCACTGTATTTCTCAGTTGATCTCAAATTTGAAGCAGTCCTGTCTCAGTCTCCCCAGTCCTGACATCACAGACATGTACCACAGTTCTTGTCAAGAATGAGCACAGCAATAGCGCTCATTTTTGAGAAGAATCCTTCTATGGCAAGATTCTTGACCCCATGTTAGATGAATAAAGTTTTGTAAGACACTGTATATAGTGCCATCAGGGTGCAACAGAGTGGTAACCACACTCAGAATACCTCACAGACTTCTAAGAAATGCCTTGTTGCTTGAGCTTGTAAGGAAAGTCTAGGAGCCGAATTTGAGGATCTTTCTTCACTTTTCCATAACCATCCACACAGGCAAATCAATTCTAAAGCACCAAAGAAGTCAGCTGCACATCAGAGTTCTTGCCTGTGTCATAACAACAGTACAAGATGAAAAGGAGAGGAATGAAAGGCTTCCATTGCCCCCATCAACCTATCCAAACCTCTGCAGTGTGGGCCACAGGGAGAGGATCATCCCATTGTGAAAAGCAGGCGGAATTAGACGCTCTACTTTCACTCGGACCCTGAGGCTGGGACATTACCCCCCACACACACCAAAATGGAAAGGCCTCCAACTTCTCTGACAACAGGCCGATGACCACAGATGGACCATTACAGGTACCTGGGCACCAGTGTCAGCCTGGAACTCTGGAAGCGCAGATTTGATCTATAGTTGGCCTTACCGCTAATAACTGTGTTGGCTTTGGACTGCAGACAAATCTCACTGATGAACATGCATCACAGCAGTGCGCTATGGATTTTTTCCAGGCCCCACTTGGAAAGGGTTTCTGGAAGCTTTAGTGCTGTCAGCCTAGGGGGCCATGCCATTCTAGCCTGGCACCTTGGTGGCTCCGGTGGTCTGTGGCTCAAGGCTCTCCCTAATCTTACACTGGTCCCAGGGGACCAGGCAAAGGGATCACACCAGAGTGCCTGATCAGAATCTCTAGTCAGGCTTACTTTGAGAGGCATTAAAAGACAAAATGAAGCCGGGCATGGTGGTGTATGCCTGTAATCCCAGCACTTGGGAGACTGAGACAGGAGGATCAGTGTGAGTTCAAGACCAGTCTGTGCTACAAAAATGAGCTCAAGGCCAGCCTGAAAAGCACAGCAAGACCCTGTATCAAAAAGACAAAAAAAAAAAAAAAAAAAAAAAAAAAAAAAAAAAAAAAAAAAAAAAAAAAAAAAAAAAAAAAAGACAAAATGAGCCTGTGAAGTGTGCAATTCAATTTCCCATTTCGTCAAATGTGCACACATTGATGCACAATGGCCCTGAGAGTCAATATCTATCAGAGAAATGTAGCATCACTGAGAAGACAAAGCACTGTGGAAAATCTGAAAACAGACTGGCAGAAAATCAGGTGCTTAGAGATGCCAAGCCAGCATAAAAAGAGCAGCAAGACATTTCAATGAGACATGGAAGACAATTAGTCATCAGAATGAGACACTTAATCTCAATGTAATTATTTTACTTTACCACAATATCTTGTAGTCTTGAAAAATGTTCAGCAGATGCCATGTGTTCCTTTCACAAAAATGATAACGGGTGGGGTGACGCACTTACTAATATGTTGAGATTTAATGTTCACATGATGTGAAACACTTCTAAACACTGTCTTGTATATCACACGTAGGTATGCTTTTATCTGCCCAAACACATTATTCCATAGACAATAAATCTGAAAAACAAAAATATTAAAGAAAATGGAAAATCAAGAATTTATGTTCTTCCATAACATTATCAACCCCAAAGGATTTCTAAACTTTCCAAAGATTGTTAGAAAGAAGTGTATTATGGGAGACAGTTCCCAAGACTGGTTCTCTACGGAAATCAATTTCCTTAGAGAGCACCCATGACTTCTCCACTAGACTAAAAAAAAAAAAATGCTCAGACTTTTCTTGAAGAAAATAGATCCATGTTCCCCTGACACTGCTTCCAGAAACATACAATTGACCCCCCCAAAAAATGCGCTTTGGTATTTATTTTGTGCCCCAAGGGAACTGAATTTGTTTGGCAAGTGGAGAAAATTGAACAATTTATTTAACGAACAGCTCTGAGAATTTCAACCCTGAGACAATAGAAGGCTCAATAAGATCCCTCGTCTGCACTTGCACGGTCTTCCCATCCTCTAAACCCATGTGTGCCTCCCATGTAAAGATCCTGGCAAAGAGAAAACTTCAGTGAGGGCCACCAGACGGATTCTGCCTATCTCCAGGAAGGCAGCAAGGGTGAGCAATTCCAGTGCTTCTTTAGTCAATGAAGGTGAAGTATTTGTAGCGTGGAGAGACTCTAGCTGCTCCACAGCCAGCCCTTTTCCTTATCTGTTCCGTTCTGTTTCCTTATCTCAGTCTTTGGGATCCAAAGCCTCTCTCCTGTAAGGGTTATCTTCTGGAGAACTCCAACTCTCCTTTGGAAACTACAGTCTCCTGCTGGAGTTCTTGTACCCAGTTACTAAAGCATTAACTACTCACCCAAGATCTAAAGCATTAACTACTCACCCAGCCAGATAGCTCAGTGGATTAAAACACCTGCTTAGGCAGAGAGCTAAGACAGGGGTTCAATCCTCAGCATGCAATGCTGACTCACCCACCCCAGGGGTGGGCTCAGACATCAGACAGCCATCGAGACTGGATGTGGAGGTGTGCGCCTATAATCCCAGTGCTTGGGAAGTTTAAAAACAGGAGGATCACTATTACTCTGATCTATGTAGTGAGACCCTGTAGACTCTGTAATATATAGCAAAAATAAGTACTTGTATATATATAAATAAAATTAAAATTTTTTGTATAATTTTTATTTTATTTATTTATTTTTTTTGTTTCAGAACCTTTACTTGTTTATCCACTCATTTTTATGGCCGGCTCAGCCCACCCCGAGGGCAGGGCTGGCAGAGCATGTGGTGCCGGGGATCGAACCGTGGTCCTTGAAGCCGCCCAAGCTTTCCCAAGCAGGCGCTTTACACCACTGAGCCATTCTGCCAGGCCCTAAAATTAAAATTAAAAAGATATATTGTACATGAGCAGGAGATGGGGGCTATTTTGTTCCAATTTGTACAATGTTTTCTTCAATATTTTTTTATTTCACTAGCAGATAATTTGGTTTACAATAAGCCCCACCCTATATTACTGTAGTTATCACTTCTGCTCCACGTTCTCAATAGCAGCATACATAGGTGCAGCAGACTAAAGCACCTGCTTAGGCAGAGTGCAGCAGCTGGAGTTTGATACCCCACACGCTGTACTGCCCCCCCACACCTGGGGTGCCCTGATACAACGATTGAGACTGGACACGGTGGCACATGCTTGTAATCCCAGTGCTTGGGAGACGCAATACAGGAGAACCACTAAGAGTCTAATCTACTTAGTAAGATCTTATTGACACTATAAGCCTGTCCTAAAATAAAAAAACAAACAAAAAATACCAAATTATTCCTCTTCCTCATTAATGAATTTATTCTTTTCTCATCTTATCAACCACTTTAAAAGGTCAGAAAAAAATGTTGGATGGTTCAAGTTTAACAGCAACAGCACGTTCACGAGTTCAACAGACCTAGCATAATTTTTTTTTTAGAATTTGTTTATTTTATTTTTTTCTTGTCTCAGAACTTTTGTTTGTTTGTTTTTATTTATTTTTATGGCCGGCTCAGCCTGCCCTGAGGGCAGGGCTGGCACAGCATGTGGTGCCGGGGATCGAACCATGGTCCCTGCAGCAGCTTAAGCTTTCCTAAGCAGGCGCTTTAGACCACTGAGCCATCTTGCTGCCCCCCCCCCCTTTTTTTCTTGATCCTAGAGTTTTTTTACTTTCCTTGATTAACAATGATCTTCGGGCCAGCAAGATGGCTCATTGGTCTAAAGCGCCTGTGGAGGAAACTTAAGGCAAGTGCCGTGACCGCTCCTTGATCCCTGGCACCACATGCTATGCACCCCCGGGGTGGGCTGTGCCAGCCATAACACAAACAGATAAATGAGGTTTAAGAGAAATACATTAAAAAGAAAAATAATGATCTCTGTCCTTTCTCTCCCAGCCCATATATTTCTATTTCAAAGAAGACCCTAAGATACACTCCTGCACGACAAACTCATTCTAAATGACTTTTTCCTGACTTGTATTTCTATTCACTCTTTAGGTCTTGATTGAATTGGCTATTGTTATCGTGAGGATTCTAAATATTTATTTCACCTTTTCATTTCTATAGGGTGAATGGCTTCATGTGCCTTGTGAATATTTTAATAAAATCCATCAGCTGTACATGAGGTAATTAAATTGTCATCACACCTGAGTAGTGGTAATCATGCTTGTTGTCTGTTTTAATCATGATGTGGTTTTGCTTCCCACTCTCATGGATGTAGGGAACATGCTATTCCCTCTCTCTGGAAGAATTTACCCAGCAAGGATTCTCAACAGGAAGGACGTGTGGGGATCTTCATTGGGTAGAAGTGTTCTTTGATAGGCAAAGGGGTGAAAACATAATATATTTATACCAATAAGAATTCCACTGATGGTGGTTTCAGTTCAAAAGAGACATATTGAGAAAAATAAGCACATAGAAGAAGTTGACGGAGTCACTAGAAACAGAAGCTCCAGTTTTTACATGCCCATCGCACTTCATCCATCACCTCATGTAATTTTATCTTAAATCCTATCACAAAGTGAATTCTTTTTTTTTTTTTTTTGTCTTTTTGAGACGTGGTCTCCCTAGGCAGTTGAGGCTGGCCTTGAGCTCACTTTTGTAGCCCAGGCTGGTCTCGAACTCCCACCGATCCTCCTGCCTCAGCCTCCCAAGTGCTGGGATTACAGGCGTGTGCCACCATGCCCCGCCCCCTGAATTGTTACTATTTCTCTGGGTTAAATAACTCTCTCTAGGCCACAAACATGATACTTTTGGTGAGCACAACTCTGTTCCAAAATGTCTGAGTCAATAAACTAATTCAAAAGTCATAGGTGTGTATTGCTCGTTGGGAAACATACAAACCCAAAATACCGCACAGCAGCAATTTTTATTTTATTTTATTTATTTATTTTTTGTTTTGGTGGTACCAGGGATCGAACTCAGCACTTTGCACTTGCCAGGCAAGCACTTATTCCATTGAGCTATCTCCCCAGCTCATCAGCAATTTTTAAATAAGTTCAACAATCATAATAGCACCAGTAACAGCTCCCATTTGCTGAAACTCCGTCTGAGCACAAAAGCATTTAAAAACCTCACAAACAGGATAATAACAATAACCCCAATTTTAGAAGAAAAAAGGCATTAGAGAGAGCTATCTGATGATTAGGAAGTGTCAAGGTGCAGGATACAGATTGTATGAATTAATAGTATATTTTTGATCACAATTATAGTGCTTAAAGAAATGGGGAATGTACCAAGGAAAAGAATGAAATGAATTGCTGGTTTTGAATGGATTATGTCAAAACATGAACAAAGACACATAGACTTGAACAAGAGGATTTGTGAGTCAATGATAAAAGAGAAATTTTTGGTAATTTAAAGAGGATCTTAGTGAAAACAAAATAATGATCATATATTTTATTGCACCCGATCTTAGCCAAAAGGCAAGGAGCAATGGTTATATACTTTAAAAGAAAAGTGGAACGCCACGTGGCTGAAGTATCATAGCCCCTAGTGGGAATCAGGCACCACGGAAAGTTCGCATTCTCGGGTGACTTCATGAAGTGATGACTAACTTAGATTCTAAATGAGTGTCCGTGGAATATAGTTTTTCTCTCCTTCCACATGAAATATACCCACTACATGGAAGCAGAGAACCACACGCACACAGCGCAATTCCTTCTGCTGGGCCTCTCAGACGATCCTGTACTGCAGCCTCTTTGCTTCGGGCTGTTCCTGTCCATGTACTTGGCCTCAGCGCTCGGAAACTTGCTCATCATCCTGCTTGTCAGCTCCGACTCCCACCTCCACACCCCCATGTACTTCTTCCTCTCCAACCTGTCCTTTGTGGACATCTGTTTAACTTCCACCACAGTCCCCAAGATGCTGGGGAACATCCAGGCAGAGAGCCAAGGCATCTCCTATGTAGGATGCCTCACTCAGGTGTATTTTTTCAATATGTTTCTTGGAATGGATAATTTCCTACTGACGGTGATGGCCTACGACCGCTTTGTAGCCATCTGCCACCCCCTGAACTATGCAATTATCATGAACCCCCGGCTCTGTGGCTTTCTGGTTCTGATCTCTTGGTTCATCATGTTCTGGGTCTCCCTGACTCATCTTCTGCTCATGAAGCAACTGACGTTCTCCACGGGCACGGAAATCCCTCATTTCTTCTGTGAACTGACTGAGATGCTCAAGGTGGCCGGCTCTGACTCCCTTATCAACAACATCTTTCTCTATGTGGTGACTGCCCTGTTAGGTGTGTTTCCTGTTATGGGCATTCTCTTCTCTTATTGTCACATTGTCTCAGCCTTACTGAGGATGTCCTCTTCTGGGAGCAGGTATAAAGCATTCTCCACCTGTGGGTCTCACCTCTGTGTGGTCTCCTTGTTCTACGGGACAGGATTTGCAGTGCACCTCAGTTCTGTGGTGAGCCATTCTTCCCCAAGTAGCACAATTGCCTCTGTGATGTACACTGTGGTCACCCCCATGCTGAACCCCTTCATCTACAGCCTGAGGAACAAGGATGTGAATGGGGCCCTGGGCAGGCTTCTCAGCAGAACAGCCTTTTCTCCTTGATGGACCATAGACCTCAGCACTAAGCACTGGCTCTTGGGAGAGAGGGAGATTGAGTTCTGAGCTTGGACACTTACAACAGGGCAAGTTACCACTGTGCTTTAAGCCTGTGAGCTCTGTTTACTTTGCTGTGTAGGAAGGGTATATAAAGGCCAAATGGGGCCTGTCACAACATCTAGTCTTCCTAGATGCTCAGTAGTTTGCCAGTTCCATGAAAAGTAGTCAGTAAACTGGCGAGGGTCATGAAATTTCCAGGAGATTGTCTTTGGAAAGCGACTGACTTTAGCCCACTGAGTTAGAGTGGAAAAGAAGGCTTCCAGATTCGTACTTTCAAGATACTTCCAAGTATTGTTACGTGGGTACAGTTTAATCGACTGCTGTGTATATAATGGACGAATTGAGTCCTTCAATCTTTCAGACTTAAAAGTGCCCCACATGTGCTAAATGGAAAATATCACTTGGTACAAATCTTTTTGCTGAAGTTCATATGAAATGTCATCTTGGAACGGAGTGGCTAAACCACCTCTTGAACAATGAGGTCCGCTCTGCGCTTGTGCAGTGGGTTAGAGGCAGCGGGAGGGAAACAATTGCAAAAGCTACTATGTTAGCATGTTTGTACTTGGATATTTCAAGACATTTTTCGTGTTTTGTGAGATTTATTTTGCTGTGTATGTGGTGTATATAACAGACAAATCCAAATTTTGAAACACCCAGTCTCTGCATGTAGGAATTTGCCAGTATATGACCAAGTAATAAAGTCATACATGGTGTATACTTTGTGTTGAAATGCACGGAATGGTTTGTCCTCTGCGTATGAGCTTGGGATTCGACCATCTCTAACATTAAGTATGCCTGTGCTTGTCCACCGGCTAGAAGCAGAGAGAAGGAAATGGGGCCAAAATGGTCACACTGAGAGAAGACACCTCAGATTACTACCATTGCTCTAGGTATGTGCAATTTTATTTATCACAGCTGTATGATAGCAGACAACTTCTCATATCAAAAACCTCATTCTAGAGATGTAGGAGTGCTTGATATATTTAAAAGTAGAAGTAATAGAACAACACTTTGTAAGTAGGTTTTAGCTCAGTAGAATAAGGGCTTATCTGATAAGTGCTAGATCCTGAGTTCAATCCTTGGTACTGAAAAGAAAAAGAAAATGAAAATAAAGATTTTCCTCGTTTTGTGTGTTCATTTATTATTTATGTAGTTGATTGTTATTAATTATACTCTTGAGATTAGTCATCCTTTCTATCAGAAATTCTGTTTTCTTTGACATTTACTCAACCCCATAAGCTCTGGTTATCACTATTTTACTCTGTTTTTATGATGTAGATTCAGATTCTAAGTATAAGTGAGTTTAGGCAAAACTTGTTTTTCTAAACCTGGCTCATGTTTCTTTTTTTTTGTCTTTTTGAGACAAGGTCTCGCTATGCAGTTCAGGCTGACCTTGAGCTCACTTTTGAACCCCAGGCTGGCCTTGAACTCGCACCAATCCTCCTGCCTCAGCCTCCAGAGTTCTAGGATTACAGGCATGAGCCACCATACCCAGCTGGCTCATGTTTCTTAACACAACATCAAATAAATTCATTTGTACTGTAGAAATTGATAGGATTTTCTTCCTCCTGCCTGAGTAATACTGTAGACCACATTTCTTTATTACTGTCATGATGGACCCTTAAGATGATTCCATGTCTCAAATCTTGTGATGAATGCTCTCACTGAAGAGAGAGTTCAGATGTTTGTGGATGTACCTTATAACTTTAGAATATACCATCATAGTAGAATTGCTACATTATATTGTTGTATTGTTTTAATTTTTGAGGAAACTCTAAAGCATACATGGTGAGGCATGGTGGCTCACGCCTGTAATCCCAGCACTCGGGAGGCTGGGGCAGGAGGATTGGTGCAAGTTCGAGACCAGCCTGGGCTACAAAAGGGAGCTCAAGGCCAGCCTCAACTGCATAGTGAGACCCTGTCTCAAAAAGACAAAAAGAAATAAAGCATACATGGTTATATACAGTGGCTGTACTAATTTACATGCCCACTAGTAGTAATCAGCTGTCCCTTTTCTCTAACTTGTATCATTCATCCTTTGGGTTATACATATGTCAACAAGTATGAAGTAATATTTCACTGTAGTTTCAATGTGCTTTAACCTGATAATTGGTGATGCTGGGCATTTTTTTCCCCTAGACTTGTGAGTAATTTCTTCTGTGAGAAATATCTACTTATTTCAATTTCAAAAGTTTTTAAATTTTTTCTTTTGTTTCTTTTTATTGGGATATATTTGCAGTGTATAACGATTATGTTTCTCATGAGAAGTTGATACATGCATGGAACATCTTCCTTTCGGTGACACAACTTAGTTCTGTTTTTCATACCTCTCCCCTCTAGCACCTCCCCCTTTCCTCCATCTCATTCCTCCCATCCTTTTGCAAGAGATGCATTTCCACAAACACTTTTAAACGTGCAGAACTTGTCTTTCTGTGTCTTGCTTGTTGCACTTAGCCATGTGACCTGTAGTTCTAGTCGTGTCCACTAAAGTATTAGACTTTGTTATTTTGATGGCCGAATAATGTTGCATGTTGTATACGTTCTACATTTACATTGTACTTTTCCAACTTAGGTCACTTCAATTTATTTATTTTTTGTTGTTGTTTTTTTGGTCATTTCAATTTAATTGGCAGTTGCATATACTGCCGCCACCAATGTAGACCTCTTTTCAATGCACTGACTTCATTTCCTTTGGATACATACTCAGTAATTAATTGCTGGATTGTACAGCAGTTCTATTTTTAATTTTTTTTGAGGAGTTACCACAGTATTTTGAAAATGGCTATACTCACTCTCATTCCCGTCATAGTGTGCAAGTGCTGTTTTTGTCCACACTCTCCCCAGCTCCACCCATTTTTTATCCACTTGATAATATTTATGCTTATTGGGCGATGTGATATCTTATTGTAGGTTTGGCTTTCATTTCCTTGACAAGTAATGAATGATTTTCAACATTTTCTTATGCTTGTTATGCAATTGCATGTTTCGTCAGAGAAATGTCTCCTTAGGTGCACTGTGCGTTGTTCAATTTCATGGAGTTTTGCTATCGTGTATTTGGAATGACTTACGTATTCTAGATAACAAATCACTGTCAGATTTGTATGTGATTATCTCTCATTCTGAAGGTTTTCTCTGCGTTCTGATGACTACTTCATCATCATATAGAAGCTTTCATTATTGATGTAATCATATTTATCTCTTTAAAATCTACTTTGCTTTTGAGATCTTGTAAAAATAATAATAAAAACCTATGCCCATTCCAACATTTTGAGCTGTTTTTTCTTGTTTTCTCCTTGTAAGTTCATAATTTTAGGTGTTGATATGTAAAGAATGCATTTTTGAAATGATTTTTGTGCTTTCTGAGAGATGCTCCTTTTGTTTTCTTCTGTACATGGCTATAAAATTTTCTCAGTACCACTAGTTGGAAAGACTCTTACTGAATACACATGCCTGGAGCCTTTGTCAAAAATTAACTGCCCATACGTGTGTCAGATTGATGTCCAGTCTCTTCATTTGTTCCTTTGGTTAATGTGTCTATTTTATACCAACACCATATAGTTTGGTTTTCGGTAGCTTTGTAGTGTATTTGTCAGTCACATGGCATGTTGTCTCCTGCATTGTTCTTATTGCTCCATAGGGCTCTTCCCTTGATATACTGGACTTATTCTTACCCCACACAAATTTTAGGACATTTCAATATTTCTATTGCTCTAGAAATTTTTCTGGTATTATTATTTGCATAACCTTTCTAACAGTCTGATATTTTGAAGATTCTCTAATAACCTTAATAGTCCAATTTTTAAAATACTCTGTGAGCACCAGTCAGATAGCTCGGTGGACTAAAGTGCCTGCTTAGGCTGTTGCAAAGACTGGGGTTTGATCCCCAGCATGCCATGCTGACCTTGACCCCGGGGGATAGTGAGATGGTGACTGAGACTGACCATGGTGGCACGAACCTGTAACTCCAGAGCTTGGGAGGGTGAAACAGATGGATCACTACGAGTCTGTTCTATATACTAGACCCTATAGACTCTACATTAAATACATAAAAGAAAAAAAAATCACCCAAAGTTTCTATAAGCTTTCTTTATTCCTCTTCATAATTTTTTATTTTGTGTGTTTTAAAATACCTGGCTTTGAGCTCACTACTTTCATTTTCTGTTTGTTATATACTGCTATTGAGGCCTTTTAATGCAAGTTAAATTTTGCTGAGTTTATTTTTCAGCTCAAGAATTTGCTTGATTTATACAATTGCTTCCATGTCGTGGCTAAATTTTCCTTGTTTAGTATTACATTTTTTCCTGTTTCCTTTAAGTTTCTTAAGTTACCTTAAAGCAAATGTTGTGAATTGTTTATCTTCCCACACTGATTGCCTTCTGCTCACCATCTGGTACTACCCTTGTTTTACTTTTGAGAATTTATAGTTTCACGAAAACTCTTGCTTCCTGTCAGCATATTATACCAACTGGAAGGTAAGGACTATGCATTTATTTCGCTCTTCCTACACGAAGCTCTTTTGTCCATAACTCTCCCTAAGCTCTAAGCAGGCTGCTTATTTTCATGGAGCCTGTATTTACTTCCACTATTTCAGCGAAAGATGCTGCCAGAAGTCACCGGTGGTTTACTGATACTATTTGAGCACTAGAGGGGAGTGTAAATTCAGGTTAGCTCTAAACCCAATATCGCATTGTTCAGGGTGAACTAGGAGAGTACGCAGAAATACATTGGTAATAGCAGATCTTTGCCTCTCAGGAAGGGAACTGAAGAGCAGAATGAAGAGAAAGCGGAGGGAGATGAGATGAAAAGGGAGAATTGTCAAATGCGTGTACATACACCAAATCCCTATGAGGAAAATTATCATGTATAAAACATGTATATAGGTGTGTGCATGCATGTGTATGGGTGTGGGTGCAGAAGGGGCCCAAGAGATTCATGGAGGGGGAGGGCATAAAGAAAAGAACTAAGAAATGTTATGTACATATACCCAGTCATGGTTAATGTAATCATTACCTATTATAAACATACACTACTATTACTACTACTATTAGAAAGGAAATAGAGTTGGGGGGATAGCTCAGGGAGATAGAATAAATGCTTATCTGGCAAGTGCAAGGTCTTAAATTCAATTCCCAGTACTGACCAAAAAAAAAAAAAAAAAAAAAAAAAAAAATAGCGATCCATCTCTTCCAGCTTTCAGTGGGGCCAGTGTAGGCCTAGATGCATGTCCCTAGCCACTGGCCTAAGGTCAGACACTGCAGAATTCTAGGGATGAGCTAGTCCCAGGCTGCTCGCCACACCTTGGCCATCAATGCTGCAAAGCTGTCACACCCTGAGCTCCAAGCTCTCCAAGCTCAGCATGGAGCTTGGGAAGGCTTGGGAAGTACCACATCCTAACGTTGTACTACCGACTTACCCGAATTTCTATCTTGCTTTCATCTTATCTTTGAGGACAGGATGTACAGTCCAGGTAGGGTACCTCCAGGTGGGATAGCCTACACTGAACAGATCAAAGGTGTTTTCCAGAGTGACCGATAGATACCTTGTATCTTCATTATAATCCCAGCTATGTGACAAATGACACACAAACTCCAGTGACACAACAGCTGACATTTGATAGTGACCATGACTAGAATGAGTAAAAGAGTAAGAACCACTGAGAGCAGAAAGCGGTGACACACCAAAGGAGGGAGACAAAACTCTCCCCACAAACCAGAAAAGATATGAAAATGGAACCCTTTTAGGAACTGAGCTCATCCTCTCTTTTCACCCTACCTGTATGAAAAACAGAGAATTTCCAAATCTATGTCTATTCTTCGCCAAAACTCCGTTTCCTTTGATGTTCAGTGCATTCCTGGTTCTACAGTTGCAAAAGGGAATATTTGAGGAAGATGGATAAATTCAGGCGTCCTTCTCTATTACCGCCTACGCAATCCAAGATCCAGCCACCCCCGAGTACGCCCCTTTTCCCAAAAGGGCGCAGGAACTGGTAACGGAAGTGCGACTCTGCGCATGGGCAGAACGGCATGACGTCATCTGGCCCCGCCCCTTGTCTGTGATGTATCTGTTTTCCCACTGGGCTTTCTGGACTTGGGTGAGCAGGGAACCGGTCCCTGGAGCCCGGGGTCCGAGCTCAAAGGGCTGCACCTTGGTGCTCCTGCTCTGGATCCTACTGACCTTCCTCCGCGGCGCGGTCCTCTGTCAGCCCCTGTCAGCCCCGCCCGCGGTCGCCTGGACCCCCCACCACTGACAGCCCCGGGGACTCCGGCGCGCATCCCTGCTGGGGTCAGGCTCGAACTGGAGGATCAGTACGTAGGTAGTTTCCAAAACGCATCCTGTGCTCTTTGCAAAGAAAGGGTCTCTGTTTTGGAGCCTGGGGAGGAGAAGCTCCAGGTCGCTGTCGCCGCGGGGGTCCCTGGATTTCTGCGCTTCTGGGTGAGCTCGGTCTCCGCCTCCACTTCTCCCGGTGCGTTGCGTAGCATGGAATCTGTGCAGTGTTCCCCTCTCTGCGATCATCGGCTTGGCACCTTGAGTTCAGTTACATAAAAGCGAACTGAGTTGTTTCATTTTACCTATTTTGTCCTGCCCTTTGCCAAATGAATTTTATTAACAAAATACTACATTTTGGGCTGAGGAAATAGCTAGGTAGAATAAGCGTTTCCCTGGCAAGCACAAGGGCCTGAGTTCAATCCCTGGTTTCTGCAAAATAAATAAATAAATAAATAAATAAATAAATAAATAAATAAATAAATAAATAAAATACATTTCAATCACTTATTTATAGCTTCTTTGAAGTTCACAGAGAATTTGCCAGTCTCCGCGTCTTCCTTTTAATGGCTTCCATTTTCCTTTTCTGTTTTAGATTTATTTTCTGCATTAGCCAGGACTTCCAGTTGAATGAAGAATAGCAAATAATTTGCATTGTAGCTTTATTGTCTGATCTCAGAGAGAATGAATCTGGCGTTTTACTAGCACGTGTTTGCTGTAGATTTTTTTTTTCCCTAATATGTTTTCTAGTGAAATAAATTGTTGTCACCCATGAATGTGGAAATAGATGAGTCACTGGTATGTGTCTGGAGGATGAACCTAGCCGTCATTTTCAATTAGTATTAATCAATGTTTGATTTAGATTAATAGGTTAAATATATATATATATATATATATATATATATATATATATATATATATTTTTTTTTTTTGTCTTTTTGAGACAAGGTCTCGCTATGCAATTGAGGCTGGCCTTGAGCTCATTTCTGCAGCCCAGGCTGGTCTCGAACTCGCACCGATCCTCCTGCCTCAGCTTCCCGAGTGCTGGGATTACAGGCGTGCATCACCACGCCCGGCTAATAGGTTAATTATATTAATGATTGATCACATCACTGACAGTTCATAAGTATTCTTCATTCTTACACAAAAACCTGGCTGTGATTTAGTCTTGTGGTTAATTTTTCAACTATCCTAATATTTTTGTATTATTTACATTTTATGTGCAAGAAAACTTGTACTTTTTAAGTTTTACTCTTTCAGGTCTTAGAAATACAAAGGAAAACTGTTTTTTTTTTATTTAGTGAAGTTATGAATTAATTGTTCATTTGGTGATTCTGTCTGTAAAAATCTGTAACTTATTTTTTCCCTGTGGGCACATTTTTAACTAGCTGTAATGATTTTGTGGTTTTTAGATCATCGTTGGATTACTGTAATAGGATCTTGGAATTCATTACAGGTATAGATGATAGAGAGAGACAGTGAGGTAGAGGGAGAGGGAGAAGGAGAGAGGGAGAGAGAGCAATATTGTCCCTACAATATCTGTATGATTCATTCTCATTCATATTGTGTGTCATTCACATTGTGCTCTCTGACTTTTAAAACTGCTTAGTTTATCAAATGAATTAGTTGTCAAAGGATACAGGTTTGGATTCTCTGGTTCTGTTATTATGTTTTTAAAAATATTTTAAAATTAATTTTAATGAGAAAACTAGCAATGAGACAGTTTCACAACAGGTTAGTAGGGCAGTTACAATAATTAATACATTGTATATTGTTGTCTTCATAGTATTGGTTCAGAATGCAAGATGCAGAGTTGATATCTTGTCGAAAAACTATTAGTACAAATCTTTCTTCTCATTGAACTAAGAGAAAGTAGCTGTATACATAGCCCAATCGTCCATAATTGTAGTGGGTTATCAGCACAGCTGGCAATGTCGGAAGCTATTGAGCCTTTTACAGCTCAGCAGATTAATATGGCTTTATTTTTTTAATACCTCATGGTTAGACTTTTTGGCTGGATGTTTAAGACCAGGGTGAAGTAAGACCTAAATAACAAAAAATGTAACTTTGATATCTGACAAGGTCAGTCAAATGCCGTCAGGATTTACCCTGAAACCATGTACAGCTGTTTGTTGATCTTTTGACAGTGTCAGCCATTTGGATGAGTCATGGCTATTGCTTGACCAATTTGTTCTCTGTAAAAGCCTGAGAGAACATTTTCTCTCTAGGTGACTCTGCTTTTATATTCTTAAACCCTTATGTGGAACTTTTTCCAACCTTGTAAATCAGTAGTCCATAAATGCTAATTGTTTTTCCTTTTTGGAGGTGATGGTACTTACAAAAGCATATGCCCTCAGCTGGTAACAGATTTCCAATTATTTTAATTTTCTACTTCCACCTGCCACAAACTAGTGATTCACTAGCAACACAAGCATCTGACTCCTCTCGTCATAATACCGTGCATTCTAATAGAGCAAGTATTACCACCTGATATATTTTTTTTCTTTACTTACCTACCCTAAAAGGTGATAAAATCCTTGTGCTTCAGTATTTGTCTTTCATTCGGTGGTTTGTTCCCCATACTTTCACACTGTAGGGTCAGAGTAAACGTTACTTTATTGTAGTTGAAATGAAGGGGCAGGAAACAGAGCCTTAAGAAAAATATCCTTACCTAGCTCCTAGGACCTAGAAGGAACACAGAGTGACCACATTTGGGTAGAATGCCTCACTTCAGCTATTCCCCCAAGGTGCCCTAGAAAGTTCTAGATTAAATCCTGGTAGTATTAGAGAATAGGAGTTTTAATAACAGCTAAGAGGTGAGATTTACGTTTTAAAAATGTGCTCATTTGGCATTTAGGCTTGATTATAAATAGACTGGCATTCTACCCTGCCTCCGCGGCTGTATAATTGGGTAACATTGAGCCTATAGTTAATTTTTTTCAAAGATTCCTCAGTTTTAAATTGTCTTGGATATCTGACTGGCAGAATTTCTGTAAGAAATAAGATATAACCATCTTTTCCCAAAGTCATTCTCACATCAGGGTTGCTGTTATACATACAGTAAACTGTTACATTTTGCACTGGCTTTTATGTGTCTTGTTTACTCCAGTGCAAGGAACTTTTTAATTTTCCTCGTGTGAAATTTGTGTGAAACAACACTGCAGATGCCAGTATCAGGGGCAGCGCAGGACAGATGTTCCTCTGCTAGCATACTGAGTGTAATGAATTCAAGAGGCAGAGGCCAGCCGAGTCTACCAGGCTTGTGTAAAGGCTACATGGAGGAGAATTCATTGTGCCTGATTCCGGGCAGAAGACAGCACAAAAAGGCCATCTACAGGGAGCAAAGGGAAGTGGGTCCCTTTTCTAGGTATGAAAAGAAGGTAAAAGACATTAGGCAGGACAATTTTACGTAATTAATTGATTATTTGTTTGTTTGTTTGTTTGTTTATTTATTTATTTATTTATTGGCAGGACTGGAGTTCAAACTCCAAATGACTTTACATTTGGCAGGCAGGCACTTGTGTCATGGAGCTATCTCCCCTACCCCTCTTTTTTCTCCATCTTTTAATTTTTTTTTAATTTAAAGAATTTTATTTTATTTTATTTCTTGTTTCAGAACTTTTGTTTGTTTGTTTGTTTGTTTATTTTTTATGGCCGGCTCAGCACGCCCTGAGGGCAGGGCTGGCGCAGCATGTGGTGCTGGGGATCAAACCACGGTCCCTGGAGCTGCCTAAGCTTTCCTAAACAGGCGCTTTAGACCTCTGAACCATCCTGCCAGGCCCTTTTTTTTAATTATTATTTTTATTTTTTTTCTGGGACTGGGGTTCGAACTCACAACCTTTCACTTGCTAGGCAGGCACTTGTGCCACAGGGCTATCTCCCCAGCCCCCTTAAAAATTTTTAATAAGAAATAATGTGACAGTTTCCAAACACATTAGTAGTAAATTTCCAGAATTTGATACAATGCATATTGTTCTCTTCCTAGTAATTATACAGAGCACAGGGTGTAGATGTGATAATTTTTCTAATCATTATTGGTACAAAAAGATTTCTTCTCACTGAACTAAGAGAAAGTAGTTGTATATATAATCCAATGTTTCATAATCACAGTTGGTTATTGGCAAAACTGGCAACGTTGACTTAAGCCTTTTACAACTCAGCATACTAACCTAGCTTTACATTTTATGTATGCCTCATGGTTAAACTTTTCTGCAGCTAAGGGTAACTTAAATCAAATTGGAGAAAAAGGAGGGCTGCAAAGATAGCCAATATTTTGGCCCTAGCCCTTCAAGGTCAGTGAGGACTCAGGACATAAGGTAACCTGTGCTATAACATCCTATAGCTCAGTGGTTTCCCGAATTTTCTATCCAAGGAGATTATGGGGCTACAGAGGAAAGGGATTGAAGATATACGGTGTACCTAAGGAGGGTCGCCTAGAGAGAAAACATTCTTTCGGGCTTTCACAGACAGCAAACTGGTCAAGCAACAGCCGTGACTCTTCCAGATGGCTGACACCTACAACAGTTTTACAAAGTACTGTAAATGGTCTCATGGTAAATCCTGAGGGGATCTGACTGACCTTGGAAGGTACAAAAGTTCCATCTTTTGTTATACAGGCAGGACGATTTTAATAAACGTCTGTTGTCAAAATTGTCTGGCACTCTCGCACCTCAGTGGGCAGAGTCCTGCAACCCTGTAGATGTTCAGGGACTTGTGAAGTTTCCTGCCCTGGCTTATCCCCTTGAGGACGTTCTGTGCTTGATCGTGACAGCCTCCTCCTGAGCTGAGTTCCCTGCTGAGAATAGCGCCTCTGCTGACAAGTAGGTAGGGAGCCGGGAAAGCCGGGTCCCACTGGAGCCTTACAGTGTAAAGGGAAAGAAATATTGTGGATCACAGAAAGACGCATTTCTCTGCACTCTCCGTATGGAATTCAGTGGGCTGATGATCAAAACTATGCTTGCAGAGACCCTGCTGTTCCCAGGGAGGGCACGCAATGGAAAGAGGCTGAGAGTAACGCCTCATACCCTGCCAGTGGGTGCAGAGCTAGATTCTGGAACTGAGCCCACAGAAGTGCGGTGTAAAATTCAGTGCCTTCACGGGTTTGATACAAGGCGTCTTTGTTCCTGTAATTGAAGACACTGCTGGATAATTTTTATGCCTCTTGTTATAGGACACTTGTTTTTTTGTTTATTTATTTGCATATTTGGTACAGGGTCTCGCTGTGCAGCTCAGACTCATAATGATCCTCTTGTCTCAGCCTCCCCAGTGCTGGGATTACAGGCGTGCACCACCATGCCCAGTTCCTGTGGCTAGCTTGGTGTAGGGCCAGCACAGCCTGCAGTACCGTGGATGGAACCCTGCTCCTTTTGCTCGCAAGGTGGGCGCTTAGTCCAAGGAGCTGCCTCCCCAACCCCTTATGGGAAAATTGGCAAGAGGATTTTTTAAATTTTATTTATTTTATTTTATTATTATTTTTTCTTGTTTCAGAACTTTTGTTTGTTTATTCATTTTTATGGCTGGCTCAGCCCGTGGTGCAGGGATCAAACTGCAGTTCCTGCTCAGGCCTAAGCTTGCCTAAGCAGGCGCTTTAGACCATTGAGTTATCTCACTGGTCCGAGATTTGCATTCTTTTTCCAGCATCTGCCTTACCTGTAACTTATCAGAATCTTGCTTTTCTTCACGAAGGTGTCATGGAGGAGGAAAGACAAGCTGTCAGGTTGCAGGAAAATCCAGTACAGGTGAGTGAAAGATCTTAATTCTCCAGAGAAGACTTCCCACCTGCTAGGTATCCTTTAGCTGCTTAGAACACAGTTTAGCAGTCAGTTGCTGCATCAGGTTAGATGATCAGTATTTGAGGCTTTGGATGCCCTAGAATTTCTGCTTTAAGGATGTTGGCATCTTGGTACAAAAGCAGCCGTGCACATCGCATAGCTTGTTTCTCCTGCCTCTAGAAACCTTTGCATATGTTTGTTTTGATTGTTATCTCGTGGTTATGACATAGACTGTTTATATTCACTGTAGTTATCAGATTCCATCTACTCCTGTAGATGAGTTTCCACTTCATGTACTACAAATACAAACTACTGAAACAGTATACAGCCATAGAGAGCACATAAAGCAAGGTTTTATTGCAGTCAGTCAGACTTTGTGTATGTACATGGGTGCCAGACTGCAATGTAGCCCGTGTGACTTAGTTGACTGAGCCTGGCTTGGCATGCGGTGAAACATGTCCCCATGTGGGCCTACTTTGAAAGACAGGCTTGTGGATCTCTCGCGTTATGAAATGAGATAAAGGCAAAGCTCCCATTTCCTCAGCAAAGCTCCCGTTTCCTCGGCATGTTGTTATGCCTTATGGCCTTTTTGGGATTTAACCCTGTGATTCCTATTGTGCTGGTTGTGCTGGTGGGAATAAGTAGCAGGTGCACTCATTTCTGAAACAAGCAACTGATAATGTCACCTTGAAAATTATTTAAGTTTTAGTGCATTTTTCTCCCGTACCATGGATTACTGTGGAACATTATAGAATTGGAACTGGATGCTAACTATACTGTTGTGCAGAGTTACCACAGTGTACGTATTTACTTCCCATATTCTGGGGAAGTTGGTTGTGTTTGTATTCATTCAGGGAAGATGGCTGTGATCCCATTTTCACCCAACATAGAGTTTACATACAGGGAAGTGGGTTGTAGCCCACCGGTACAAGTTCCAGTCTGGCAAATGCAAGGTCCTGAGTTTGATTTTCAATACCTGCCCCCTAAAAAATACAGAGTTCGTACAGAGAAGCAAAATTTCACCAAACAAATTGTTTGCAAACAGAAGTATTTGTGAACTGAGGTACTACCATATCTGCTATTGCAGTGTTCTGGAACAGAGTTCCTAAAACCTGAGAATGCCTGGAGTAGTAAGTCTCCTTCGCAAGTTACTAAGATGTCGTGTGGCTGACAGCTACTAGAGTGCTACAAGATAGGAAGGTGAAGCCATGATTAAAGGGCTGGAATTTTTTATCTCTGTCCTTTCTCCAAACTGATGAAGGGAGGGACCTGATGCATAAGTTGATCACCAGTGGGCCCATACTTGTGTCAATCATGCTGAGTAGCAAAGCCTCCATAGGAATTCGAAAGGAGTGGGTTTGGTACCCACTGCTGCAACAAAACACACCTAACGCTTCAGATTTGAAGGAGCAAGTGTTCATTTGGGCTTATGGCTTTAAAGATGTGAGTCTGTGATCTGCTAGCTCTAAGGCAGAGCCAGCATGGCAGAATGGTGTGGTGTGAGAAAGCTGCTGAACTCATGGTGTCTAGGAAATAATCAGCATAGGAAAAGCCAAAGAGGACAAGACAAAGGACCTCAGTCACAAGGCTCAGGGTCACAAACCCTACGTCTGCTTCTTCCAACTGGCCCCACCTCTATGAGACCCTCAGTTAGGGACACATCAGTAGCTAGAACATTGATGGAGACCAGTGCCTTCATAATCTTATAACCTGGCCTGGAGCCTCTTAATTCGTTCACACTGACGGTCAACTTTAGCTAGCACAGGAGAGCTCTGATCGCGGGGAAGGTTCTTGGACCATGATGTCCCGCCATGTCCACCTTCCTATTTACCTGTTGGTGTAAGTGGAAATATTCTTTGTAATTAGGCAGTGTCTCAGTGACTCTTGTTGCTGAGACAAACACCCGACACTCAGAATGAGGGAAGGAAAGGTTTAGTTTAGCTCACAGTTCCTGGAGCTTTCAGTCCCTATTCAGCTGGCTCCAAAGCAGACTGGCACATGGCAGAGGGCAACCTTCCATGGCGGTGGGCAGAGAGCAAGAGCGCTGGAAGAGAGCTAGCAGCTGCCAAGCAGCTAACTTCTCTTCTACCTTACAATGAAATGCAAATCACCTGCCCCAGGGGAGAGGCAGCACCCGTTTCCACAATAATCAATTACGAATTCTAGAAGCTGCCTCAAGACTCTGTGAGGCTTTGGGGGGACACCTAGACACAAACCATAACAGGCAGTAAACAGGAAGAAGCATTTCCTCGTGTTCTGTGAGCCATCAGAGCAGACTGGTAGAAATCAGGCAGTTAACTCTCAGGGTCCCTGGTTGATAGGCAGTTTGTGGGAAATATGGATGAAACCTATGCCTTGGCTTCTGAATTTGGGGATAATATTGTAGAACTGAGCCCTTACCATTTGGAATAATAATATCTCTAGGCACTGCGAGCAGTTTATTGAGTTTGGGATACCCAGCTGTGCATGGAAAAATCTCCCACCCACCTAGCGTGAGAAGCGTATATTCGGCAACTCTGTGCGTAAGAAGTGCGCATTTGTGCTGTATTCAGTGACTTTGTAAGTTAAGGGACTATCTGCAGTCTCCTTACTATCACTCTGGAGAGAAATAAATTGAGTAAGTTGGAAGTTCTGAGGGTAGCAATAGGTTTTCATCGTTTAGGAAGCATGTGTAGGTAGACAGGGAAAACCATCTGAGTGCCAAAGTAGATCCCTGGAGATGAGAGAACTATCCAGACTTCCTCTGAATTGATTCTTTGTCCCCATTGTTGTCAGCCTCCTCCATTCCCCTGTAGACTGAGGCAGCTGTACTTTTCTTTCTTTCTTTCTTTCCTTTTATTTTTTATTTATTTATTTATTTTTGTTTTGTTTTTGTTTTTTGAAACAGGGTCTCGCTGTGCAGTTCAGCCTGGCCTTGAGCTCACTTTTGTAGCCCAGGCTGGTCTCAAACTCACATGGATCCTCCTGCCTCAGCCTCTTGAGTGCTGGGATTACAAGTGTGCGACACCATGCCTGGCTAAGTTGTACTTTTATAATAATAATAATAATAATAATAATAATAATAATAATAAATTTGTTTATATTTTAGGGCTCATTGACTTTCTTTTCTTTCTTTCTTTCTTTTTTTTTTTTAAATAGGGCTCATTGATTTTCAAGGATTTGGCTGTGGAATTTAGCCCAGAGGAGTGGGCTTTGTTGGATCTTGCTCAAAGAAAACTCTACAGAGAGGTGATGCTGGAAACCTTCTGGAACCTGTCTTCCCTAGGTAAAGCATGGCAACAACATTTGTTCATGTAGTTTAGGAAACATTTCGTGTTTTCACTTCACCTTGTTCTGGGATTTGAGTTAAAGAGTGGGAAGGCATTGAGGTAAGGCAGGCATATTCACTGACATCACAGTGTTCCCTGCAGGTTTTCTCCCATAAATACACACTGTTGTATTGGACCTGCCACTTATTGCTCTGCGGTTGAAAGTGTTGAAGCATATTCAGTGTTGAAAGTGTAGGTATTGGGGCCTGGCAGGATGGCTCAGTGGTTTAAAGTGCTTGCTTGGGAAAGCTTAGGCAGCTACAGGGACCGCGGTTCTATCCCCAGCACCACACGCTGCACCAGCCCTGCCCTCAGGGCAGGCTGAGCTGGCCATAAAAATAAATAAATAAATAAACAAACAAAAGTTCTGAAAAAAAGTGTAGGTGTTCAGGGTGTACTTTTTTTTTTTTTGTACTGGGGATTGAACTTAGGACCTTGCACTTGCCAGGCAGGCACTTAAGCCACTGAGCTATCTCTCCAGGCCTGAGGGTTCACTTTGGAGTACAGGAAGATAGTTTGAAAACCTCCTAGGGATTTTATGGTTGTGAATGTTGCTTACCAGAACACTATAAGGAGAACACCCATAGATCAGCAAGTTGGCTTTATTTCTCAGTACAGCACAGAAGAGTATCCCTTATTATTAAGAAAGCATTAGAAAGTATGGCATGATTTATGCTTTAGTTGGCTGATTTGGGAATTGGGCTGGAAAAGCAGACTGTGGTAGTTTCTCAGGCTTTGGCAAGGTACCACACACTGGTGGCTGACCACAGAAATTTATTCTGTCATGTTTCTGAATGTCATGTTTCCCATTCCTGATGTTCAAAATAATGGTGTCAGCTGGGTGATAGTTTCTCTAAAGAATGTAGGAGAAATGTCCGTCTCTGTTTCTTCTCAGCTTCTGGTGGTCATGGACAGTCCTTGGTATTCTTTGGTTTAGAGATCTATCACTCAAGTGTCTGCCTCAGTCATCTTCTTTGCAGTAGGGACTGTTTTTAATCTCTGACTTTATGGTGACAGTAGTTATTGGGCTTAGGGCCTCCTTTAATCCAGAATAACATCTTAAATTGACCTTCAAGACTTTATATTCAGATAAGGTAGCATTCTAAGACTCAGGGGAAGACAATGTTTTTTAAAGAATTTTATTTTATTTTCTTGTTTCAGAACTTTTGTTTGTTTGTTTATTTATTTATTTTTATGGCCAGCTCAGCCTGCCCTGAGGTCAGGGCTGGCGCAGCATATGGTGCCGGGGATCGAACTACAGTCCCTGCAGCTGCCCAAGCTTTCCTAAGCAGGCGCTTTAGACCACTGAGCTATCCAGCTGGGCCCTAGGGGAAGACATTTTAATAGGCTTTATTTATACTTTTTTAGACCAGGTTTATGTTCATGTTTTAAACTTAGCAGAATATAGGGAGAGTTCATATGTACTCCTAATCCCCACACACCACCTTTCTACTTTATCAACATCCCTCATCACGTGGTGTTTGTATTATGGTGGACAAACGCATAGCGATACCTTCAATGTTATATGCTATAATGAGTCTAGTTTCCATTTCGGGTTCATTTGTGCTTTACATTCTGTAGCTCTGAAAAAATTTACAGTGACATGTACCCACTGCTGTGATGTCATGCACAGTAATTTTGCTGTCCTGAAAGCCCTGTGCGCTTTACCTAATTGTCCTTCCCTCGCCTTTGATGCTTTGTCCAACCCTTTGATGTTTGTACTGTTTCTGTCATTTTTGCCTTTTGCAGAATGTCACGTAGTTAGAACAAATCACATGTAGCCATTTCCGATTGGCTTCTGTCACTAATATACATTTGAGTTTCTTTCATATTGTTTTTGTGACTTGAGAGCTCATTTCTTTTTAGTGTTAGATCATACTCTGTTGTTGGAGTTTGCTAAACCTTATCCACTCACCTCCTGAGGGGCATCTTATTTACTGCCATGTTCTGACAATGATGCATGGATCGGTCTCAAGCACCTAGGTGTAGGTTTTTATGTAGATACACGTTTTCTCAACTCCTTTGGGTAGATACTAAGCACAGATCAATCCCTGGAGCCTATGGTAAGAATATGCTTAATTTTCTAAGAAATCGTCATACTGTCTCCCAAGCACTGAGTTCTTTTGCATTCCTGCTGGCAGTGAGGGAGAGCTCCTCTTGCTCCACGTCCTTGCCAGCACTTGTCTTTGCCTCTGTTCCAGAGGTGAGTATAGAGTATCGCTGTTTCAGTCCGCATTTCCCTGATGGTCTGGTTGCAGAGCAGCTTTTCCGTTTTGTCTGATGAGGCTGCCCAACCAAGAGATAACTCAGCTTGTTGATTTATTGCAGATTTGTACATTCTCACACTGACCAACATCCCAGCCTTTGTTTTATTTTTCTAATTTTGAATAGGGTCTCATCAAATTGCCCAGGTGAGACTTGGACTTGTGGTCCTCCTATCTTAGACTCTCTGCATGCTGGGATAACAGCTGTATGCTCCTTTAATAACAGCTAGCTACTTTAATCTTTTATTTAATCTTTGCAAAGGCTCTATTTGCTTTTTTTTTTTTAAGTTAGCATTTGGTAAGTGCATTTTATTCAATCTCTTCTCGTTTTGTTCTTCTACGTTACCATGCACATCAGGTTTCACAGAAGTATTTCTTAGTGAACTACAAATCATGTTACCCTAATACCTGCTAATATCAAGGTGCAGAGATAGCCACCCTGCTAAAAGTACTTCCTGCACTGAGGGTTTCACCTTTTTCTTTCAGGTTTTGAGATCCGCTTTAAAACTGATGAATCAGTTGTTCTGCCCAATAATAACTTAGAAAAAATATCTAATAAAGAGAAGGTCATAACATTCACCAGAAATAGCTCCTGGTTCTCCATGTTGCATGAAGACGGGGAGCACTGTGGTATTGATGAGATCAACAAAAGCTTTGGGGCACATTTGAGGTAAGTGCTCTTGACAGGTGAAAAAGTAGCTCCATAAAAGTGAATTTAAAGTGTCTTGAGGGCCTGGCGGGATGGCTCAGTGGTCTAAAGCGCCTGCTTGGGAAACCTTGGGTGGCTTCAGGGACTGCGGTTTGATCCCCGGTACCACATGCTGTGCCAGCCCTGCCCTTGGGGCGGGCTGAGCTGGCCATAAAAATGAGTGAATGAACAAACAAAGGTTCTGAAACAAGAAAATAAATAAATAAATAAATAAATAAAGTGTCTTGAGACTTTAGGAAATGTGTTCACATAAGCCCACATCGAAAGTTATGGTCTCTAGTTGGATCCATTTACCTATAAAAGCCTGAACTTTATCTTTTCATAGCAGACTAATGCTCCTTTGTGTAAAAATGCCACATCTTTTTTATCTATTCCTCAGTTGATGGGCATTTACATTGCTTCTGAGATTTAGTTATGATAACTTGTGCTGTTGCAAGCATGGGTGCTCATAAATTTCTATGGTATAATGTTTTCAGTTCTTCTGTAAAAATGTTCAGGATAGGAATACCTAGGTTCAATGGGGCCTGTAATCCTAGTTTTTTGAGGTAACTACACATTGATTTCCATAGTGGTTGTACCATTATTTCTAATTATTATTTTTTACTTTTAAAAATTTTCTTTAAAAAAGTAAACAAAAAAAAAAAAGAGAAGCAAAGCAATTTCACAAAAGAATTTTTTGTGTAAACTTTTAAGTTTCCTACAAATGAAACTGAGATAGCAAACATTATACATAAACTTCAGTTGTAACCAGTCATCAAAGAATTCCCACAGAGTCAAAAAATTGGTGAAACTATTGACTGGTAGAGCTATCTGTGAGAATGCTCAGCTTGTACAATGACAATGGGGGAAAAAACATTACTCACTGAAAATGGTTTAAAAAAATCCCAAAATATTGCTAAT
The DNA here is from genome assembly GCA_004027025.1 of Myocastor coypus. NCBI lineage: Eukaryota > Metazoa > Chordata > Mammalia > Rodentia > Myocastoridae > Myocastor > Myocastor coypus. The sequence continues at coordinate 28,532 of PVJA010008653.1, forward strand.
AATGTGCCTTTTATTTTTAGAAGTCACACTGTGGAAAACACCTCTGGATGTAATGAAGAAAATCAGAGTGAGCCGATTCCAGATCTTCCTGCCCAAAACAGAACCACTGAAGTAAAATCCTATGAATGTCATGGGTGTGGAAAGGCCTTTTCATGTCATGCGTCCCTTAAGAATCACCTCAGCTCTCACACCAGGAGCAAACCCTACCAGTGTCAGGAATGTGGGAAAGCCTTCCATTTCCTAGCTTATTTTAAGAAACACCTGAATACTCCCACTGACGAGAAGCCCTATGCATGTGGGGAATGTGCCATGGTCTTCCGTTGCTCTTCATTCTTTAGGGCTCATATGAAGATTCACAGTGGAAAAGTCGACTACAAATGCGAGGAGTGTGGGAAAAGCTTCAGCACTTCGGCATACCTCACGGAACATAAAAGAATTCATAGTGGAGATAAGCCATGTGAGTGCGATGTGTGTGGGAAGGCCTTCAGTTGTCCTTCCTCCCTCTCCCAACACAAAAGAATTCATACTGGGGACAAGCCATATGAATGCAAGGAATGCGGCAAGGCCTTTAGTTCTTCCTCTCACCTTATAACACACATCAGAATTCACACTGGAGAGAAGCCCTATGAATGTAAAGTGTGTGGGAAGGCCTTCAGCGAATCCTCAAAACTCAGCCGACACATGAGAGCACACACGGGAGAGAAACCTTATAAATGCAAGGAATGTGGGAAAACCTACAACTGCCCCTCCTCCTTGAGTATCCACTTGAGAAAACACACTGGGGAGAAACCCTATGAGTGTGTAGAATGTGGGAAGGCCTTCTATCTTCCAACTTCGCTGTACACGCATGTGAAAAGTCAGAGCAGAGAGAAGCCTTACGAGTGTAAGGAATGTGGGAAGGCCTTCAGTTGCCCCTCATCCTTCAAAGCACATGTGAGAGATCATGCTCGGGAGATACAGTATGACTGTAAGGAGTGTGGGAAGGTCTTCAGCCGTTCCTCATCCCTCACCGAGCACTTGAGAACTCATAGTGGAGAGAAGCCTTATCAGTGTGAGGAATGTGGCAAAGCCTTTATTAGTTCTTCTCAGCTTACAGTTCACAGGAGAACTCACACTGGAGAGAAGCCTTACACGTGTAAGAAGTGTGAGAAATCCTTTATGTACTTCTCGGCTTTCAGCTTCCACATGAGAATGCACACAGGGGAAAAACCATATGAATGCAAGGAATGTGGGAAGGCATTTCGTCATTCTTCATACCTCACCATCCACGCAAGAATACACACTGGGGAAAAACCCTTTGAATGTGTGGAATGTGGGAAAGCTTTCCGCTGTCCCTCTTCTTTCCAAAGACACATGAAAAGCCACACAGGAGTGAAGCCCCATGAATGCAAGGATTGTGGAAAAGCATTTCTATGTGGAGCTTACCTTAGAAGACATGTGAAAATCCACACTAGAGGGAAGCCGTGAAGGACAAGCATATAGGAATGCCTGAAGGACTTTTTCATTTCACGTATTTGGTACGGGGTTTTACTACACAGCTCAGACTCAATGATCCTCCTGATTTCATCCTCTCTTGCACTGGGATGACAAGTATGTGCCACTATGCTGGAAGGGGTCACTGGCTCAGCGTGGCCAGGGGCTGGGCCTGTGCAGCCTGTGGTGCCGGGTGCCAGGGATCAAATCCTGGCCCCCGCACTTGCCTAAGCAGGTGGATAGTCCACTGAGCTATCTCTCAACCGTAAGACTTCTTATTCTAGGTAACTTCTTAAAGCACATACGTGAAGAGATACTATTAACGTGAGAAAGTAGAATATTTCTTATCCTTTTGAAGACTAGAGCAAACCGGAGAGAAACTTTATCTGTGAAAACCATGTAGTAAAACCTGACTGAGCATCACTTCTTGTTGATCAGAAAATTCATACTAGAGAGGATTTGGTCCTCATCCTTGAATGTAAATGCTTGCTGAGTTGCAGTGTTTTCTAATAGGAAGGTGACAGATTTACATTATCCACTCTAGGAACATATTTTGAATGAGGTACTTTTTTTCTTTTTGTGAGTGTGTGTGTGTGTGTGTGTATGTCTTGCTCATCCTAGCTAGGCACGGGCAGGGCTAACATGGCATATGGTCCCCAGGGATTGAACCACTGTCCCTGCGCTTTGCCTAAGCTTGCTTAAGTAGGCACTTTAGACCCTTGAGCTATCTTGCTAGCCCTGTGTGAGCTCCATTTTTGTTGTTATTTTGAGACATAATTTGTAACTCAGGCTGGCACTGAACTCACAATATCCTCCTGCTTCAGTCTCCACAGTGCTGGGATTACAGGCATGCACCACAGCACCAGCATATAAGGTCCATTAAAAAAAAAAGTTTCTTATAGGTATATACTTAGTGTATCTAATAAATATGTTCAGTGTGGGGAATTGCGACGCAGGGAGTTGCTACATGTGCCTATCACATCGCGATCCTTATTTTCCCTGCCTCCCGTCTTCCTCACCTCTAGAGCCTCTAGTTCCAGAAAGTCAACCTCCTGCTTCCCATCACCTTTTATTTTGCTGTTTAAATTATTTGTACATGTTTTATGTAAGAAAAACAACATGATATTTAATCTTTTTCAAAAACATTTATTCTTCTTACCTACCAGGAAAAAAAATTCATTTCAATTCACATTCTAGTCTGAAGGTGCATCTATTTTCCAACAAATTTATCCTTTATAGTTGAGTAGTATTCATATATATATATATATATATATATATATATGTGTATATATATATATATATATATATATGTATATATAATGACATCTGAAATATAATGTCAATATAATTTCCATTAATGTCTTGGGTGCTTGTCAAGTTTGAGGTTTATGTTTTCATATGTAGGTAGGAGAGAGATCTTTTATTTTTTTTTCCTTTAGGCTTCTTTTGTTCTCCAGGTTTATGTGTGAGGGAGAGCTATTATATCAGATGGTGAAGATTGCCTAGCCAGGATTTTTCCTTATCTTTTTTTACTATGAGAATCTGCAGATCTGGGAATTAGAAATTTTTATTTTCAAAGTATTGAATCCAAATCCCAGCGAAGTGCAAGGACAAATAGCAAATATGAAAATAGCAAATGAGACCACTCTCTTTCCTAACATTTGTATTCATTAGGTTCTGCTGAGATTATTATGGTAAAAACATTTCATGAGACGGTGTCCTCTGTGGGCATGTGAGCCAGGTCATCATGGCATTTTTTTTTTTTTTTTTTTTGTCTTTTTGAGACAGGGTCTCGCTATGCAGTTCAGGCTGACCTTGAGCTCACTTTTGTAGCCCAGGCTGGTCTCGAACTCACACCGATCCTCCTGCTTCAGCCTCTGGGATTACAGGTGTATGTCACCACGCCCTGCTTTGATGGCATTTGTTTTCTAAATTTTTTTTTTTTTCTAAATTAATACCTCTGTCTTGAGGTTTAAGGACAGTGTTAGCACTCTGTGATAAGGGGGCTTGGGGTTGCAATTTGGTCACTCAGTCTCTATAAGGTTTGTCACCACTGAGCTAGACTCAGTGGATGCTTGACTCTTATGTGCTTTCTATAAGATTATGATGTCAGAGAAGAGCTCTGTGCTCTTCTCTGAGCCCAAGACATTATTGGAAATTATATATTTCTTAAGGCTGTACAACTGTACATCACCAGCCTGAATCTTAAACCCATCAGGTTTCCATTCTTACTTCAGCGGACTCCATGCCTGTGTCTCCACTCAAATTTACATTTTTTATCAGAAGATTGAAACAGACATATCAACGAGAATGGCATTGTATATGTTTGTCATTAATACATGTTTAATAAATTATTGAATCATATACTTATTATAAAACATTGCACAAATACTGAGTGTTCCCTTCTTTAAATAAATGCCTTCCGTCTCTACACATAGGTGTGATTCTCTTTATTTCCAGACGAGGACAACCTGCATGTAATGGTGGTATGGTTTACACAAGCTACACAGTGAATATTTGAAAGATGTGGGTCCTGGACTTAGGTCTACTGTCTCTAGCCTTAGGATTCTTGGCCTCTGCAGGAATGCTTTGCTTTTTGTTGTTCTTGACTGAGTAAAGATGTATGAACTCAGGCAGAGCCACAAATTCTTTTTTAGAATTTTTAATTTTATTTATTTATTTTTCTTGTTTCAGAACTTTTGTTTGCTTATTTATTTATTTTTATGGCTGGCTCAGCCTGCCTTGAGGGCAGGGCTGGCACAGCATGTGATGCCGGTGATTGAACTGCGGTCCCTGCAGCCACCTAAGCTTTTCTAAGCGGGCACTTTAGACTACTGAGCCATCCTACCAGCCCCCCCCCCTTTTAAGGGAAGGGTCTACAGGTGTTCCAGTTCTCGATGCTAGATCAGATTCATAGTGATCTGCCTGTTTACAGCCTCCCAAGAGCTGGGATTACAGACATCTGCCACCGCGCCCAGTCTAGAGCCATAAATTCTTTATTGAGATTCAGGAAGTTCAGCTGCAAAGCAGCTGGTTTCCAAGGGCATTTATGTTGCAGCACTTGTAGAATTTTTGCGAGTAAAAAATAGAATGTTAGAAGAAAAGTAGAAATCTGAGATAAGAAAATAGTCTTTATGTACAAAGAAATTGTACATGCATGAAGCTATCATGGAATGATTATCAGACACATTGATATTTGTCATTTAATACCTCTCAGTAGGGTAATGTACTTGATGGACCTAATTTTTTGTTTTGTTTTGTTTTCAAATGTAGGCAGTAATATAGTGTAACAAAGCATGGACTGGACCTCATAATTCAATTACCATCCATGCACGTATCACACAGAATTTCCACAGGTGTTATGAAAGAAACATAGGATTTTGATTTGTTTTTCTTATAGGTTGATGAAGTCTAATCCTTCAGTAATTATTATCATTTAAAGTGTTACAGCTGAGGGCTGGCCAAATAGCTCAGCAGATTAAAGCACCTACAAGTAGGCACAGGGGCCTGGGGTTCAATCCTTGGGCCTGCCATGTAGGCTCCGCCCGTGGGGTGCTTTGACATGGCAGTTGAGACTGCATGTGGTGGTGTGCACCTGTAATCCCAGCTCCTGGGAAGCTGTAAACAGGTGAATTACTATGGTTACAAACTAGTAGAGAGACCCTGAACACCCTGTAGACTCTTTCAAAAAAAAAAAAAAAATGGTGCAGCTGAATATAAGTACTTCATACAAATACATTAAATGAGCATTGTAGCAAACATGAATATGTATAGTAATATATTCTATAAGTTTTCAAGACTTACACATAAACCAGTGCTATAGAATTTTGACAAAATGAACTCAACAAATTCTGACTATTTGGGCAACAGATGTATGAAGGATTCAGACTATACTCTGAACCTGTGTAAAAATCTACGATACACAAACCTCAAGTTTTGCTAGAAATATTTCAAAGTTCCATAAAATAGAAGTGCTAGTGAGAACATAAATTGCAATTTAAACATAGTTGATGGGTTTTTTTTTTTATATTTTTAATTTTGTAATGAGCAGTCTATTTTTTTTTTTTAATTTTTTTAGGGTCTCACTACTGAGTCATAGTGATCCTCCTGTTTGTACCTCCCAAGCGCTGGGATTACAGACACGTGCCTCCACGCCCAGTCTCCATTGCTGGCTCAGTGAGCTCTAGAGCGGGGCCAGCGCAGCACGAGGGACCAGGAACCAAACCCTGACCCCTGCGCTTCCTCTGAGCAAGCGCTAAATCTGCTGAGCTATACCGCCAGCCCTATGAGTAGTCTATTTAAGTGGATAGCCGGTCTAGCATGTTGAACGACCTCTACTTAGAGAACACAGCTGCCTTGAGGTGACAGTAATGGTGTCTCCAAATTGGTGTTAGAGAAAAGAAAAGCAGATACCTTAAGGCAGGACAAAAGATGAAGTTCAAGAAGGAATCAAATGAAATGAAAATTTAGCAGGACTAAACTACAGTGTTTAGGGCTGAGGATGAGTGGAAACTGGATGTCTTAGTTACTCTTCTCTCGTTGCTGAGACAAACACCCGACACTCAAAATGAGGGAAGGAAAGGTTTATTTAGCTCACAAAAGGGCTCAGCTGAGGTGTCACAGTCAATACTGTCTTTGGAGTTGGAATCAGCACCTGCAGGGAGATGATGATCAGCACCTGGGCCAGTGCCCCTTTGGTCATATATTCGGCGAGGCAAGCCTGTGGAGGGAAGACACAGAAGTCCCCACGATAGTTATTTGCCCATCCGTTCAGCACAGTGGAACGATAGAGCACTGCCCTGGGTCACATGTGGCACGTCCTGTTACCAAGACCCATGTTCAAAAGGACACCCCAGCCTCACACCTTCAGGCTGTTATTGGGGTCTGATTGTGAGGAACTTCTTGACTTCTCACCATCAGGCCATCACTCCAGTGTGTGAAGGAGCTGCGTGGATGCCCTGGGCAAATGCCCTCAATGCTACGTGAATGTTCTATGTTTATTTCTGATTTTTGTTCTATTTGGTGCAGTTATAGTTTGGTCACTTCTTTGTTTCACTTGAGTCAGGTTGGTTGGTCCCAGAGGTAAAAATTTCTATATAATTCATAAGCAATATAAATGACCCCGTCTGAAAAGAAGCCTTAGTAACAAAAACAGAGCTGGAAAATTTTATCCAACAGCTACTAGATAGGGCAAAATAATGCAAAGAAGACGAATTAACACTAATTGGAGTTGGAGAGAGGTTTGAGGGCAGCACACATGGAATTAAAACTCTGTTCACAGAAAGAATACCGGGAAATTTTCCATGGATGATGAAAAACTTCAACATTGAGGCTTACAGAATGGCAAATAACTATGATGAAGAAATTTCCCATAATGCATCATGGTCAAAAAATAGCACATGTTAATGAAAACAATTTTAAAACATGTCTGAGAAAAACAGAACATCACCTGTAAAGGTAAGTGCATGATGATGGGAGCAGACTTGAACACAGACTGTTAAGGCTGGCAGATCTTGGAGTGAAGTGTTAGCAGTGGTTCTCAACCTTTCTAATGCCATGACCCCGCAACACAGTTCCTCATGTTGCGGTGACCCCAAACCAAAAAATAATTTTGGTGGCTATTTCAAAACTAATTTTGCTACAGTTATGATTTGGAATGGCTTTAGGCGACCCCTGTGTTTTGGTCGTTCGACCCCCATCAGGGTCGCGATTCACAGGTTGAGAACCACTGATCTAAGAGAACTTCAAACCGAATGTAAGAGGTATATCCTGCCAAAGTGTCAAAATTGGTGGAGAAATAAGGACACTTTGTAACAACACTTTCAGAGGTACCCAACAAACCAGCATTCAGAAGCAATCAAAAATACCCTTATCAAAAGTAATGAAGCCCAAATTCAAAAGATGAGGTGGAAGTAATTCAGCAAGGCGAGCAGTTAAATACAATAAAAAATCAACAACAGAAAAAAAAAATGTAGTGACAGGAATAAGTCAAAACCTTTCTGTAATAATGTAAATGGCCTTACCTCATAAAGGACACAGATTGCCATACTAGATAAAAAAAATTGTAATCTGTCTCATTCAAGAAATTGATAGACTAAAACTGAAAGATATTCCATGCAACAGGACCCCAAGGCAAAGGAGGTAACAGTTATTTCACACAAACTAAACTGCAAGCTAAAACTAACATGGCAGTAATGTAGTATAGTGGAGTTGGGATAAACATCTGTGAAAGAATGTATAGTACTATATGTTAGGTTAGGGAATAGTTTGACAGGAAGAGCTAAAAATATCAAACACCAACACAAGCATAGTGCGGATACTTAAACCTCTCTTTCACAGCAACAGATCAACTAACCAAATAATTATGAAAGGAATGTCATAGCTGAACCACTACTTGAGCAAAAGGCTTCATACACAACTAGAGTTTTCTACACATACCACAACAAAATAGTCATATTTCTCATTAGTGCACAGAACTCTCTTCACAATTGGCCACATGCTAGTTCATGAATCCTGCTCACATAAATACAAAAATAGCGAAATAATTCCATGTGTGCTATCAGATCATAGCACAGTGACACTAGAAATAAATTGTAAAAGAAACCTCACCACTACTGCTAACACCTAAACATTAAACAACACATTCGTCAACGTTCAGTAGGTCACAAATTAATGTTAACTCGAATTGTAAGACAAGGACTTCCAAATTCCTATCTGGAAGCTAATTTTACACTGACTCTGAAACCCAACTAAAGAAATGCAAACAATTCTTTTAGTTAATGTAAGTGCAAACATCCACAACTAGATAATGCCAAATGAATACAATAAATCAGAATAAATTCATACACCATGACTGACTTTCGGTCCAGGGGTGTAAGAAAGGCTCAACGTACACAAATTCACAGGTGTAGTATATCATATGAGCAGAAGCAAGGGTGACCACATGGTCACCTCAACAGATGCAAAAGCCTTTGACAAAGACAGCATCCACATATGACAAAAACCTTAAGGAAACCGGAGTAAGATGATTCTCAACCTGATAAAAATCACTTACAACTAAAGTACTGTGAACACTATTAAATGCGGAAAAACTGAAATATACACTTATGCATAGTGTAATATGTATGCACACTTACATACTATATCTTACATGGTTATCATAAGGATATATACTTACCTTCATGAAAGCAAGAGGGTTGCATTAGGCTCGCCAGTGGCTCCAGTTGAGCCTGGAAAGATGGGCTGTGAGACGAGAGCTAAGATAGAAATTTCAGCTGAGGACTGGATAGTGCCAGAGAAAAGTCCTTTTCAGTATTGGCGACAGAGCAGGTTCCTCCTTAACCACAACCTGAATCTGGCGGCTCCATCCCTTTAACAAGCTTGTTTTGTTCTCTTGTTTGTAAGCCTGGCCTGTTTGGTCACAACTTAGCATACACAGCTGCGGTTTTCCTCAGAGCACGTGTGATCTTTAAATACCACAGTTCTGGCTACCTCGCATCCTTTTTGTTCCCTCTCAACACTTGGTCATCTTGGTTTCCCCCGGCACCACCATTTTGTCTCTTGTTCTTTCTTTTCACCGTGCGCCATGACACCTGGCAGAAGATTGGGGCCCACTGCAGAGGGGCCTAGTAGATTTCTTGGTTTTGTCATCTTTTGGCCTAAGCTTTTGGATTCCCATTTGCATAATTGGTCTTCAAAATTTCCTTCCTTCCAGCTTGTGGAAATTTCTAAGTTCTGGGACCTTTCTCAACTTCTAAGCCTTCTATTCCAATACTTTTATCAATAGCCTAGTACTTTGCTGTCCTGGTTCCACTTCGTTTTCTTCCTAGCTTGAGAACACAGATTACATTTTTCATCATGAAAATTCCATTTTCCATAGAAACATATAATGAGACAATTCAATTCAAACTACTTTACTCTTGTCTACCTGGCAGCATAGCAAAAGAAATATAAATTTGAATCATTTGTAGATAAATCAATGCAACTTGAGTATATAATGCTAAGTGAAATAAATCAGACACAGATTATATCAAATGGCTGCACTTCTATGAAAAATACAAAAAAAATAACTCAAAGACAAAATAAAAGAAATGCAATTAGAAATGGAGAAAAATTTAGTCACACTTGTCACAAGTGTGGTTCTCATCTGTTAATTTTTTTCTTTATTTTTTGGAACAAGTGTTGGGATATGCCATTCTTCATTATGCCTTCTTCTCCAAGGCCCAGTGCAATGGTCTCAAGAATTTACATTTTAGTCAGCATAATGCTAAATCCCTTTCCTACAGGCTGAGAGCCAGAGATGCTGAAAGCACTGGGAGAAAGCCCCGCAGAATAGCAGTCTAATCTCATGACCTACACTATCCATATTCACTATAACAGGAAGCACATTAAATATCTAGATGTACGTCAGGCCTCCTTTTTTATAGTATTTTTGTGGTTTTTAAGTCTTTGCAATTTTCACATAGGATACTTTAATGCACAAAATAGTGTTGGGGTAAGGAAGGCATGGGGAAATTTTAAGATATGGACAAATTTTCAGTTGGGAAAGGTAAGTAATTTTGTGGCATGGGTGGCTTCATAGTTGCACAGAAGTCTGAACACAGTGTGTTCCTGAAATGTGTAGCCAAAAATAGTTAACATGGTAATCTTTAGTATGAGTATTTTAAGATAAAATAAACACTTGAAATGCAGCTTGATCTTATTTTTTAAAAAATGAGTATTGCACACAAGCTTCCTTCTTGTTAGATGAAGAGGCCAAAAGTCTTAAAGGGACCCTTATTATCTCTTCCTCTCTTGTTAATGTAAAAGTTCCTTAGAGAGTTGAAGCAGTGCACCAATTTGATTAATTATGAGCTCTGTGTACGGGATCTCTAATTTCTTATAATAGTAAATGATCAGTTTGTGCCTCCAAACCCTCGTCTTGGTGGTTGCAGCAGGCTCTATGCTTTGTGCCTCCTCCTCTGGGGTTTTCTATGTTAGGCATTTCTATTGAACACTATTCATATCAACTGGGAGGAAAACTATGGAGCCTTAACGAGGAACTGGGCAAAGAAGGGTCCTGGATCCTAACTCTTCGTCATGACCCAGGAGAAATGCCACCTAACCCAGTAAGTTCATTTTCATGATGGATACAGAAGAAATGTTCTGAAAAACATTGCTCCCCGTAATAGGATAATTATCAAACACATATTTTGTGTAGTCAAATAGGAAGTCAATGCAAAATTTCAAGTAAGTGGATTGTGAGATTTAGCTTTAGGTTGTGGTGGGTATTCTTGGAAATTCTGAGGAGCCAGGGAGATAGCTCAGTAGAATAAGCACTTGCCTGGCAAGTGCAGGGTCCTGAGTTCAATCCCCAGTACTGAAAAAAAAATCTGATTCAGCCCATAGCTTGCCTTCCACATAGGCTCAATTTCCCAAAGACATCTCACTTGCAATAAGAGCAAAGGGGGTCTTCCATATTGTCTCTGAAGCACTGAAAAATTGTTTAAAGATTTGTGGGTGCCAACCACAGGTAAAACATAGGACAGAAGATACAATAACGATAACATCAACAAATCTTATTAAACATTTTCTAAATATGAGGCTCTAAGCTATGTGTTCTATTTCACTAGTATAAGTTGTACATTTTTTCTGGGGACACATGCCATTATTAGTATTTTACATGAGGGAGAATATAATCATATATATATATATATAATATATATATATATTATATATATACATATAAATCTTTTTTAAAGATTTATTTTACTTTATTTTTTTTCTTGTTTCAGAACTTTTGCTTGTTTATTTATTTATTTTTATGGCTAGCTCAGCCTGCCCTGAGGGTAGGGCTGGCGCAGCATGTGGTGTCAGGGATCAAACCACGGTCCCTGCAGCCGCCTAATCTTTCCTAAGCAGGCACTTTAGACCACTGAGCCATCATGCTGGGCTATCTATATCTATCTATCTATATATAGATAGATATATCTATATCTATCTATATCTATATCTATATCTATATCTATCTATCTATCTATCTATCTATCTATATATATATATATAATCTCGATCCTTGTTATTTCTTCAGTTCTCTCCTCTGCCATCTCACCCCATCCACAAATTCCCTTCCCCATTTTCACAAAATTTTTCTCCATTTTTAATTGCATTTCCTTCATTTTGTCTTTAAATTATGTCTTTGCATTTCTCATAGAAGAGTAGCCATGTGACATAACTTGTGTCTGATTTATATCACTTGGCATTATATACTCAAGTTATATTGATTTATCTATAAATGAGTCAAATTAATTTTTATTTGGCCCTGCTACCAGGTAGAAAAGAGTAAAGCTATGTTTGAATTGAATTGTCTCATAACAGAAGGAATTTTTGCTGCTGAAATCTTTTTTTTTTTAATTTAATTTCATTTGAGCTTGAAAAATGAAAACAAAAGAAAGGACAAAAATAAAAAACAAAGACAGAAACAGAGTAACATACAGAAATCCATAGGTTATAGATTTTCAAAATAAGAATAGCTGATTAACAGTAGTTGATATATAGCTACATTAATATCCTGAGCTGCAAAAGGCTCAAGTTAACAACTTTGGACAATTGCTAGTTGAATCTTGACTGTTTTGTTCGCCACCCCTTCATGTCACATCCTTGCTTACATGAATGTCTTCTCTGGGGACGTTAGGAGCATCTCTGTGGTTGACACCTGCTGCATGACCTATAAGTAGAACATCTCCACGCCACAGGCAGATGGCCACAAAAAGCAGCATCATGGCGATTTATTGAACAGTCATTGTGCTTCTGCCTGTTTCTCACTACATCTTTGCTGTTAAGCACATTCTCCTCCATTCTTGTAATCCACTTGCTTCATCTTTAAAGGAGAGAAAGAAATCGGATCCTGCTCTAATTCCTAGTCAGCAACCTGGAAAGAGGTTAAAATTGTAAAAGATTGCTCAATTCTCACTGAAAACTTTCTGAAGGTTAAAAAACAATAAATAACTCTAGTGATGATCCAAACCCAGAGAATTTAATTTTTAATTCAGCTAGCTCCAGTTGTGTGTGTGTGTGTGTGTGTGCGTGTGTGACACAGGACAAATTAACACCTCTGGTGCTCAAGCTTGTCACCTAAGTTGATTTACCATTTGTACAACTGCACCAAGTTCAGACACACAGATAAAGCATGCTCTCTGTGTGACTTCAGGGGAGGAGTGTATCAGGTAAGTATAAAATGGCCTGTGGACCTTATTATCAATAATAATAAATTTAATCATCATAGCATACAACTAAAATGTTTCACAACCTGGAGTCACCATTTTATTATTTATATCAAGACATTTAATTTTTGTTCTTAGGTTCTGTATTAGGTAAGGAATGACTTTGAATTTTATGTGTTCTTTCTAACAGAAGAAATATAAATACCGTATATGAGCACTGAATAGATCTTTCCTTGAGTCATAAAAATCAATGTCTTTAACATGTTTTTTAAACTTTTTTATTACTTTTAATAAGAAATAACAATATGATAGTTTCAAAACACGTTAATAGTACATTCACAATAATTGACATGTTTTTTTAGTGTGTAAGAATTCCATATCTTTTTTATGCATTCTTCAGTTGATGGGCATTTGGGTTGTCCCCAAGATCTAGCTATGACAAATAGTGACCCTATAAACATGGCTCCACATATATCGCTGTGGCATGATGATTTTAAGTCTTCTGGAAAGATACCCAGGAGGGAAATAATTGACTTGAATGGGTTCTCCAATCATAGCTTTTTAAGAAATCTTCTTGTTGATTTCCGTAGTGGTTACAGCAGTCTGCTGTCCCACCAATAGTATAGAAGGCTTTCATTTTCCCCACAGGCTCCCCAGCATTTGTCATTGGTTGACCTTTTGATGGTCGTCATCCTTTCTGGAATAAGATGAGATCTCAGCGCTGTTTTGACTTGAATCTCTTGGAAGACCAATGATGTTGAACATTTTCTTTCCATATCTTTACTTGCCATTTGTATCTCTTCTCATTCATCTCTGGTGCCCACGGGGTCTTTGCATTTTGGAGGCCTGATGTTTTAAAATGTTTATGTTTTAGAAAGCAGTCCTTTGTCTGATAAAGTCTGCTATGGTTGTTTCCCACTTTGTGGGTTTTCTTTGTATTCTGTTGGTGATTTCTTTGGATATGCAGAAACTTCAAAAAAGATGAATCCAATTGTTAATTCTTTGAAGTATGTACTATGCAGTTTGATTTTTGCTCATGAACTCTTTACCTACCCCTATACCACCACCTATTTTCTCTTTCAGAAGGTTTAGTGTTTCCGTTTTAATATTTAAATATTTGATCTATTTTGGCCGTAGTGTTGTGCATGGCAATAGGCATGGGTCTGCTTTAACCCTTCATCACATGGAAAGCCAGTCCCAACTCTTACCATGCTGAAGGTAGAGTGAAAACTTCACACTTATTTTTGTATTGTTTCAGTCCTGCATCCATAAAACATGCTGCTAGCAATGTGGGAGGTGTCCTGCTCTTCCATTCCACGCTGTCGCTGGTGCCTCTGCCACTACACTACCACCACCACCAATGCTATGATTGGAATCCTTACTAATACACTGCTTCTGCCACTGCTGCTTGTAGGGCAAAGTGGGGTAGGGTGCTGTGGCTGGATTTCTCTTCTTACCATTGCCATGGGAACAGCCTAGGGATGTTCTGTCCTGTCACACAAGGCTGTTTTATGTCCTGAATTCCTGTATCTACTAGTCACAGTGCACAAGGGGGCATTCTTTTCCACTTTTAACTTTTACCAGGGCTTCTGCTACAATATCACCCTTCCCTGCTACAGTCCTTGACCTCTTGTTGCTGGATAAGGTAGGGTGGTGTTATGGTTTATGTCTAGTTTGAGACTTGATCCGTGATCCCTGGGATTATGGGTTTTAGTACTGATGGGATTATGGGTTGAAGCACTTCTGGGATTATGGGTGTACCTAAGACGGGGGTGCTAAGGTGGAGAGCCTAAATGTAATATAAAGAGAGACAGAGAGACAGACTCGAGCTGTTGCTGCTGCTCTGCTGCCCTGATTGATTGGCTGCCTCTGCCACCATTTTGCTGCTGTTCTGCCGCCATGAACTGGATGCTCTCCATCCTGCTTCACTCAGCCTTGGGCCAGCCAAATATGGACTGAAACCTCCACGAACTGTGAGCTAAATAAACCTGTCCCTCCTTCATTTTGAGTGTCGGGTATTTGTCCCAGCAACGAGCAAAAAGTAACTAAGACAGGTGCGGTGCTGTGTACTGACTTTTCCCTACTGCCACTGGTATGGGGACAGCACCTGGCTTCTCATGAAGCCAGGTGACACGAGGCTGCTTATGACCATGTTCATCGAGGCACTGGCCAATGAGCAGTAGAAGTTGTAGTGTTCTGTTCACTATGCACCACCATGCTCTTTAATCTTGTCCTTAGAGGTTCTACTTAGTGCTCTGAGGTAAGGAAGAGAAGGAAAGGAGAGGAGAGGAGAGGAAATAAAAAGGAAAAGAAAAAAGAAATGAGAAGAAATAAGAAAGACAGAAAATGGGCTGGCTACTTATCAGGGAGGGAGGCTTTCACTCTCTCCTGTGTCTGGGCAGAACTTGTTGCTAGGCTTCAGTATCCTCTGTCTGGAGGAAGCAAAAGAGTCAGAAGACCTAATTTTCCAAATTTATCCTATGTGGCCTGATTCAGTTTTACTATTTTAGTCTATCCATTTTTTCCCTTTGCTTCTTCTAAACTCTGAATAACTACTATGAAGACAACAATATGTATTGTAATAAGTATTATGGCTGTCCTATTAACGTGTTTTGAAACTGTCTCATGATTTCTTTTTAAAAGAAATAAAAAAATTAAGTGCTGGGGAGATAGCTCAGTGGAATAAGTGCTTGCCTGGCAAGTGCAAGGTCCGGAGTTCACTCCCCAGTTACATGAAAAGAAAAAGTAATAAAACATAAATGAATAAATTCAAAGACCACCGCCCCTCCAAATAGTGGCTTATCAGCAAAACTGGCAATGTTGGAAGCTACTGACTTGAGCTCTTTACAGCTCAGCGTATTAATCTGCCTTTAATTTTTATACCTCTGCTTCAACTTTTCTGCTGGATGGTTAAGACCAAGTTAAAGCAAGACCTACATAACAAAAAAAAATGTAATGTTTGTATCTGATAAGGTCAGTCAAATCCCCTCAGGATTTATCTTCAAACCCCTGTTTGCTCTTTCTTAATTCTTAGTCTTTTTTTTTCCTTTTCACTAAGTTGTTTTCCAGGGGTCCCGAGTCCAGGTCTTGGAGGTACTGAGCTTTGCTGCTGGAGTCTACTCTTCCATCTTCCCACCCTAGACTAATGTTTATTGTTCTCAGAAATGGATTGTTATTTCCAAACTGTGAAACAGTTTAGGTTTAATGAAGTATTTGCAGCTGAAGCCTGTTTGAAATTGTTTAGAAGATGGCACAACTGGCAAAAGGTGTGCATGATGGTTTAAAACCAAACATTCAGTGCTTTGAAATACGATGAAACAGGGGCCCAGCAGGATAGCTCAGTGGTCTAAATCACCTGCAGGTGGCTTCAGGGACCATGGTTCGATTCCTGGCACCACATGCTGTGCCAGGGCAGGCTGAGCTGGCCATAAAAACAAACAAACAAACAAAAGTTCTGAAACAAGAAAGACAAATAAAATAAAAAGAATGAATAAATATGATGAAACATATTTTAGATTCAAGAAATGATATTCCTTTTCACATACCTCAGTTCAGCATTTGAAGAAGATGCATAAATACTATGGAAAAAAAGTCGCTTTTCAGATTTTCATTACTCTTTCTGCTTAAAGGTACAACAGATATTGGAAAGGTCAAAGAAACCTTTCAAAGGGAAGGAAAAACTGGGATGAGGAAAAGCACGAATAAGAATGGGAAAATATATTTAGTTAGACATGCAGAATGGTTTGGGTAATTGCATTTTTTTTCTTGCCAAAATGAAAGGAATTTCTTTCATTTAAAGTAGAAACAAGCCAGGCGTGGTGGTGCATGCCTGTAATCCCAGCACTCAGGAGGCTGAGGCAAGAGGATTGGTGTGAGTTCGAGACCAGCCTGGGCTACAAAAGTGAGCTCAAGGCCAGTCTGAACTGCATAGCGAGACCCTGTCTCAAAAAGACAATAAATAAAAATAAAGTAGAGACAAAAGGATGTATAGAAAGTTGCAGAATTGTAGGCTGTGCAGTTCAGCTTTCCTGTATTAAGCAATTACCTTTCAATCTAACATTAGCTGTAGAACCCTTTGATTTTTACAAGCTACTGTTTTTTCCTAGTAATTTCATATATTTTAAAATTCAACGAGAAAGTTATAATTAGATTAATGCAAGGCAACCAGCAATTGGTCACTAGGATTAAGAAGTTTGAGGAAGCAATTTCTAATTTCTTTTTTTTTTTTTAGAATTTTTTTTAAATTTTATTTTTTTTCTTGTTTCAGAACTTTTGTTTGTTTATTTATTTATTTTTATTGCCGGCTCAGCCTGCCCTGAGAGCGGGGCTGGTGCAGCATGTGGTGCCGGGGATCGAACTGCGGTCCCTGCAGCCACCTAAGCTTTCCCAAGCAGGCGCTTTAGACCACTGAACCATCCTGCCAGGCCCCTGTTGCTCAAATGTTTGAACCTCAGGCATGATACTACATTTGAGAATTTTCACTTCCTTCTTGCTTTTATCAAGTGCATTTTCTTAAAGGTGCCCAAGCAGTACTGAAGCACAAAATCTAACATGTGTCTCGGAATTCCATCTCATGGGCCTTTCAGAGGATCCAGACCTGCAGCCCATGCTCTTTGGAGTGTTCCTGTCCATGTACCTGATCACGGTGCTCGGGAATCTGCTCATCATCCTGGCCATCAGCTCTGACTCCCACCTCCACACCCCCATGTACTTCTTCCTCTGCAACCTGTCCTTTGCTGACATCTGCTTCATCTCTACCATGGTCCCCAAGATGATTCTGGACATCTATACTGATAGCCGAGTGGTTTCCTTCGTAGCCTGCCTGGCACAGATGTCTCTGTATATCGTTTTTGGATGCATGGATGCTCTGCTCCTGACCGTAATGGCCTATGACCGGTATGTGGCCATTTGTCGTCCCCTACACTATCAGGTCATTATCAACAACCACCTCTGTGCTTTCTTTGTTTTGGTATCTTTTTTGTTTGGTATTTTAGACTCACAACTACATAACTTTATTATCTTACAATTTCCATACTTTCAGGACGTAGAAGTTGCTAATTTCTTCTGTGATCCCTCTCAGCTTCTTAATCTTGTCTGTTCCCACACTATGATCAGTAATATAATCATGTATTTTGCTGTTGCCATTTCTGGTTTCTTTCCCATCACGGGGATCTCTTTATCTTACTATAAAATTTTTTCTTCCATTCTGAGAGTCCCAACACCAGGTGGGAAGTATAAAGCCTTCTCCACATGTGGATCTCACCTGACAGTTGTCGGTTTGTTTTTTGGGACTGGCATTGGTGTGTACCTCTTTTCAGATATGTCCTCTTCTCCCAAGAAGGGTGCAACGGCATCCCTGATGTACACTGTGGTCACCCCTATGCTGAATCCATTCATCTATAGCCTGAAGAACAGGGACATTAAGAATACATTGAAGAGGCTCCATGGCAGATCAGTCTTAATTTCAGTACGTGTAGCATCCATCTGGAATACAGGTCACAGAAGATAGAAGACTGAACGTCTAGACTTGTAATGCTGCCGTTTTGGTTATACTATTCCTATTATTTGTATGCTTTCATTTCCTGCATTGTTTACATGTCAATGCTGATATCCTGATTTGAAGAAGGAAGGCTTTGGGGGCTTCTATTATGTCGACAAATTTTCAGTTGGACAAGGTGAATACTCTCTTGGCGTGGTTAACATTGAGAGTTGCACCATGTCCCTGTAGCTAATGTAAAATTAAAATTGGTTAAAGTGATCATTTTTCCTTCATATTTTATTACAAAAATAATGGACATGAAATGCAGATAAATCTTCTCAGAAGACAAAAGGAAATGAATATTACATATAGTGTTCCTCTTACTGGGAGAGCACAGACCAGTCTTACATCACATTCATCTATCTTTCAGCATTTTCTCTTTCTTTTTTCTTTCTTCCTTCCTTTCTTTCTCTCTTTCTTCTTTTCTCTCTTTCTTCATTTCTCTCTCTCTTTTCTTTCTCTCTTTCTTTCTTCCATTCTTTCTTTTTCTTCCTTCCTTCCTTGCTTCTTTCTCTCTTTCTTTTTTTCTCATTTCACCATTTTTTAACTGTTTAAGCTCATGCACTAGGACTTTACAAGCTGTGAATACTAACAAATTATTTCTCCCATACAATTTTAACTATAGAGTATAAACTCAAGACAGTAACACAGATGGCTGAACTAACATTAATACACATCACCATTTTACCAGTTACATCATAAAACAAATTGTGAAGTATCCAAGTATTAAGTTATACAGTGCTCACATGGCTTATAAAATTTTAATGTCTGCTCATTTCGTTAGCAGAAAACCAGTTTTCTTTCTTTGCAAGAGGTTGGGAAGAGAGGTGAGAATCACACCTCAAACAAAAATAAGTTGGTGAACAACTTATGATAAGTATGGAAAAATTATAAGTTTCAGAACTTTTATGAGTAAGAATTGTTAGAGCTACAATAATGAAGCAACTGTACCTTTAAAAATATGTACTTAAGTAAAGATCATATTCTACATGTTCCACACAAGACAAAGGCAACATTTTATAAAAAAAAATATTGACTATCGCCCTCCCAGTCTGTTTTCAGGCCCTCCCTGGCAGGCTGTGCCTCAGAGTGCAGGCATTAAATTAACTGTAAGGCTTTTTGTCTGAGACATTAAAGACATGTGCTTGTATAATACTGTAGGGTTTCAAGCTGGAGGTTTCCCACAACAGCACAAAATAAACTTAGAGAGAGACAGTAAGTAATCATCATAAGACTTGGTAACAATGGAAAAGAACGATCAGTGTTTAAGCGAACCTGATGTACACTGGTATGAGTAGGAGACGTAAATAGTGAGCCAGCAAATAGCCTCACAGGCCCTATGGGGTTTGATTCCCAGCCTTCTGTGAAGGCTCAGGTCCCTGGGATGTGCTGAGGCGGTGACTGAGACTGGGTGTGATGGCACAAACCTGTAATCCCAGCACTTGGGAGGCTGCAAACAAGCAAGTCACTCTGACTCTGATCTACCTAGTGAGACCCTGAACACCCTATAGACTCTGTTGCTAAGTACAGAAAAAAATTCTTTGACTTTGAGTCTATGAATTTCCTTTTAGTTTACATGTGTTTCCTGTATGTAAAACACTGTTGGATCTTATTTTTTAATCCATTGTTCCAGTAACTGTTTTTGCAGGGAAAGCTGCCCTTACCTCAGGTGTCTGGGCCGAGGTGACTGATTCTCTTGAGTCTGCTAAGGTCCTGTGGGAAATGCACACAGCTCAGACAGCTAGTGCACCAAGTGACTAGGCCGTCTCCCGAGACAGCGCAGCCCATTTCTCTCTCGTTTCTCATGCGACCACCAAGGCTTGATGTTATATCGAAGATTAGATGTTCTTCCTGTTCTGGATTTAGCTTGCCCCTTACAATTCTCAGGAAACGCTCTCTTATGCAGATTGTATAAGCAAATACACTGTACGATTACTGCATTAATAATGTATACAATGCATTATTTCCCAGTTCTCCCTCACACTAGGAGAGCAGTTCCCCATGATATCAGCTTTGTGCTCACCCTATGAATAAGCATACTGAAGTTGATAGGCAGTCCTTTCTCCCATCAGGAGAGGGAGTCTACCTTACCTCAGCTTCTGGACCTGGACTTTATTTATTTATTTTTGTATTTTAGAGAAGGGTATACAGGGTGTATGGGGTCTCACTAGATCAGACTTGGGATGATCTTCCTGTGGACAGCCTCCCAAGAGCTGGGATTAGAGGCATACACCACCACACCCAGTCTCAACTGCTATCTCAGTGCATCCTAGAGGCTGGCCAGCATGATAGACTTGTGGATCGTAACCCTGACCTAACTATCCACTTGCAGGCTCTTTAATCTGCTGAGCTATTTGGCCAGCTCTTGAGCTCTTCAGTTTTTCTTTTTAAGAATTTTAATTAATTAATTAATTAATTAATATTTTGTCTGGAGGTTTCTTTAAAGGGAACAAGAATAGTTAAAAAACACATTAGAAATCATACAGAATTACACAAAAAATGATAGGAACTTAATGATAATCATTGCACTATCTATTGTTGTCTTTAAATTAGTTGTCTAGATTACCAGATATAATCACGCAAAATTGGTCAAAAATACCATCGCTGACAAAATAAAACAAGCAAGAGGGATATAAATGAAGGGCCATTTTGCAGTGAAGAAAATAGGATAAATATACAGCTACTTTCTCTGAGTTCAATGAGAAGAAAGATTTGTACTAATAGTGTTTCGACAAGATATCATGTCTGAATCTTATACTCTGAATAACTACCACAAAGACAACAATATGCAACGCATTAATTATTGTAACTGTCCTGCTAACCTGTTCTGAAACTGTCTCATTGCTATTTCTTTCTCATTAAAATCAATAAAAATTAAGGGGAATAAAAAATAAGCATTAACTCTTTCTTTCAATAGACAAGTAGAAATCAGCAGTACAATTATCATCTTTCTTTTCCTGTTGCTTTCTTTCTTTCATCCATCTTCAATCTGATTCTTTAATCAGAATTATAATAGATAAAATTAGAGGTAATAGAGAATTTCACTTAAAAAGCTCACATGACTGTTGCAATATTTGTTGTAATATCTAGTGTTGTCTTCCAACCTGCTATCTATGTTACCAAATACATTCATGCAAAATTGGAAGAAAGAAAAAAAGAAATGTAGGCAAACTTAAGAAGAGAAAAAGGAAAACAATTGAAAAAGTCAGATGAAACAATTAGAAGATGAGTTGCTTCTTTCCACAGACCAGCAGAAATGCAGAGTACATTTGTCCAAACTGTCCTACTTACATACATCGATTAATCTCTGCCTCTCTTCACCTCTCATCCTTCTCAAGTAATTCTTTCCTTTCAAATGAATTCATTTCCTTTTGCCAGTGTCTATTGTACCCTTCATATTCCATTTTCCTCTTTCTGGTTCTCACACTAAGGAGACAATATGATATTTGCACATGTGGGTCTGATTTACTTCACTTAAGAATATGTTCTATGATTGTACCTATTTACTAACAAAAGACTGAAGTTTATCTTATTTTATGACTGAATAATACTCCATTATGTAAAAATACCATATCTTCTTATTCATTCTTCATTTGATGGACATCTGGGTTGTTTCCAGGATTTAGTCATAAGAAATTGTGCTCCTATAAACATGGATCAATGTATATTACTGTGGTATGAGATTGTTAGTTCTTCTGGAAAAATACCCACGAGGGAAATAGCTGGCGTGAAAGGGATATTCAATCATAGCTTCTTAAGGAAACTCCACACTGATTTCCATAGCGGTTGTATCTTGCTAAACATCCACTATAAGTGCAGAAGTGTCCCTTTTTGTCCACTGCCTCTCCAGTATTTGTTATGGACTAACTTCTTTATGTTAGCTACTCACTCTGGGCTGAGATGGAATTGTAGTGTTGTTTTAATTTGCAATATTTTTTAATTTTATTTTTATTTTTTTCTTGTTTCAGAACTTTTGTTTATTTATTCATTTTTATGGCCAGCTCAGCCTGCCCTCAGGGCAGAGCTGGCGCAGCATGTGGTGGCGGGGATTGAACCGTGGTCCCTACAGCCGCCCAAACTTTCCTAAGCAGGTGCTTTAGACCACTGAGCCATCCTGCCGGCCCTAATTTGCAATTTTTGAATGACCAATGATGTTGAACTTTCTTTATATATTTACTTTCCATTTGCATTTTTTCCTCTGAGAACTATGTGTCTATCTCAGATGCACATTTTTGGATTAGGTCTTTGAATTTGAGGGCCTGAGTGTTTTTTTTTTTTTTTTTTTAATTCTTCATATGTTCTAGATAAAAGGCCTTTGTCTGACATATAGATGGGCATAATGTTTTTGCAGTCCGTTGGCTTTCTTTTACTCTGTTGGAGATATGCTTCAGAGTGTGGAAACTTCAAAAAGATCAGATCCTCATTATTGATTCTTTGAAGTATTCCCAGTACAGTTTGTTTTTTTTTTTGTTCATGAACTCTCTACCTACCTCTGTCTTTTTAAGAGTTCCATGTAAATTTCCCTCCAGAACAATTAGCATTTCAGTTTTAATATCTGAGCCTTTGATCCATTGTGACTGTAGTTTTGTGCATGGTGTTAGGCCTAGGTTTAGCTTTAGTCCTCTGCATGTGATGAACCAGTATTTCCAGCACCATTTATTAAAAATGATATCTTTCTTCTAGTGAGCCTGTTTGGCCACTTTATCAAGAATAATTTGACTGAGTGTCTCTTCAGTTGTGTCTGCATATTCTAATCTCTTCCACTAATGCTCAGTTCTGTGTCTATGCCAGGAATGGTGATTTTACCCTAGTAGCTTTATAGTGTAATTTGAGGTCAGAGATTGTCATACCTCCTGCCTTTTCTTTGCTTCCCAAGATTTCTTTTGATACGGTTAGTCTCTTCTGCTTCTAAATGAATTGGACAAATATTTTCTCTAGGCCTATGGCATTTTAATTAGCTTTGCACTGGATCTGTATAGCAATTCTGGAAGTGTGGCCATTTTCACAATGTTAGTTCTTCCTATCCAGGAGCATGGAATTTTTCAACGCTCTTGAAATATTCTCAAATCCTCTTCAATCTCTGTTCTCAGAGCCCCATCATGTTCACTGTATAAGTATTTATGTACTTTGTGAGATTGATTCCTAAGTATTTTGTGATTTGGAAGTGATTGTGAAAAGCGAGGTTTCCTTCATTTTTCTCTTAGCATGTTCACTGCTAATGTACAACAATGCTGGTTTTTGGTTATTGACTTTGGATCCTGCTATATTACCAAATTCAGGGATTAAATGTGTAGGACTCTTGGCGAAGTATTTGTGCCTTCTATGTTGAGTATCATGTCATTAGCAACAAAAGATAATTTTATTCTTTATTCCTTTTATTTCTCTGTCTTGTCTAATTGTGCATCTTCTACTGAGCTATCTCCCCAGCTTCCATGTTTTATTTTGTTAATGAGCAAATTTACCTCTCTATATTTCCTTTGTATCCCATGGGTCCAGTAAGTTGAATGTGCATGTTTGTTTGATTTTAAATACTTTTAAATTTGTTCTTTAATTTCATGTGTGACCCACAGGCTCTTTAGGAGGATGTAATTTATTTTCAGGTTCTTATAATGTTGGTAATGACATCACCAAAGCAACTGGCAACTTGAACACTCTGAGGATTATGGTGAAACTATGTAGAACAGACAGGTTCAGATTTCAGCGGTGTCTTCTACCTGATCATCAAAGCCCTCAAG
Organism: Myocastor coypus; assembly: GCA_004027025.1. Lineage (NCBI taxonomy): Eukaryota > Metazoa > Chordata > Mammalia > Rodentia > Myocastoridae > Myocastor > Myocastor coypus. Next base: position 52,480 of record PVJA010008653.1, read on the forward strand.
AGCTACCAAGAGACACAAAGAAGGAGAAAAACATAAAATACAGTTGAAATATAACTTTTGATGAGACTGTCATCATTGTGTAACAGATACAGTACTGGTCTTTAGCCAGAGAACTTTCTGGAATCACTAAAGACATCCTGGGCACCTCTCAGTCTGAGAGCTTCAATATTGACAGCTGGCACTCTATGACATCATAGATGACATCAACCATGGTGCTGTGGTATGGCCAGCTAGTTAAGGAGGATAAGAGAATAAATCAATAAAAAGATGACTTGACAAGAAAAACACTCTTTTTAAAAATTTTATTACTTTTAATAAGAAATAACAATGAGATAGTTTCAAAACACGTTAGTTGGACAGGCACAATAATTAATACAATGCATATTGATGTCTCCACAGTAGTTGTTCAGAGTATAAGATGCAGACATGATAACTTTTCTAAGCACTATTAGTACAAATATTTCTTCTCATTGAGCTAAGAGAAAGTAGTTGTATGTATAGTCTAACATTCCATAATAGTAGTGGGTTATCAGCAGAACTGGCCTTGTCAAAAACTATTGACTTGAGCCCTTTACAGCCCAGCATACTAATGTGGCTTTACTTTTTATGCCTTGTGGTTAAAGTTTTCTGCTGGATGGTTAAGGCCAATTTAGAGCAATACCTACATAGCAAAACATGTAATATGTATCTGACAAGGTCAGGCAAATCCCCTCAGGATTTACCTTGAATCCATGTACAGCATTTTGTAGGACTTTTGTGAGTGTCAGCTGCTGGATGAGTCACGGCCATTGCTTGATCAGTTTGCTCTCTGTAAAAGCCTGGGAGAATGTTTTGTCTCTAGGTGACTCTCCTTAGGCACACTATACATTGTCAATTCCTTTCCTCTGTGGCCCCATAGTGAGGACTCAAGACATAAGAGCACCTGTACTGTAACATCCTATAACTCAGTGGTGTCCCAAATTTTCTATATTCTCTCTCTCCCTCTCCACCCCTCTCTCTCTCTCTTTCGGCACTTTCAATATTTTACTGCCTGTGGACAGCACCCCCTCACACACACACCCCTGCAGTGGAGGCTTCTAGGTGTCACCAGGGCCCTGGACAGCAGTTGTAGCTGGCTCAGTTGTTTGACAGCTTGAATCACCACTTTGAAGATGAGGTGGTCGTAGTCAAAGCCAGAGACACACCCATGCTGGCATACACCGCATCCTCCCACTGGTGGAAGCTGATAAATGCAAAGCTGTTGGACTGTCCAGTGGTCTCGTCCTAGGTCAGGTTGATGTGGAAGATGGAACCAAAGGGCCGGAAGTGTGCCTGCAGGTCGGTCTCACATGTGTGCTGGGAAAGGTTGATGACAGGATGATGGCATTGTCTTGAGCTCTATGGTTGGGCTGCATGGATTCCCCTTGGCGGCAGCTAGCTCTATCTAGCAGGCTGGGCTGTACATACTTCCCTATCTTGGTTTGTGCTGCCTGCACTAGCTCCAGCTCTTCCAGAAGCTTTCCCTTCTCGCTGGTGGATAGGCCCAGCTCCTCAGCCCCAGAATATCCTTGTAGGGGTAGCATGTGGTACAGTGGTCATCCTTGAAGATGTAAGAGGACATGACCTTCTGTCCCTTGAATTTTTTTCGTCAGGTCTTCCTTCTCCTGGCAGTTCACGTCCTCTTTGCTGGTGATGAAGGTTATGGAGACATCATCACTGCCCATAGTGGCGGTCACGTTGGGCCCCAGTGGATCAAACTCTGAGTTCCCAAACTTATTCTAGTTCTTTCTCCTTGCAGCAACATTTGAGGCCTTCTGGGTCTCCATCCTGAAGGTTCAGAGCATCTTGAGCTTCTTGTTATCCTCATCTACCTTGTACTCCATCACTGTCTTTATGTTTTCATTGAATAACTCCTTGGGAGGTGGCAGTGGAGCTCTAGGGCAGGAGCTCAGGCTTTGGGCTGGTGTTGGCAGTGGCCAGGGGGATCCCCTTGAGGAGCTCACTGGTGGCACATTTTCCATCCTCTCCCTTGTCTTTCACCTGATCTGCCCAGCTGAATTTCGGATCAAAGTCTCCAGTTGACATTGATAACTCCTCTCTCATGCAACCCCAGCCTGGGCCAGAGAGTGGAAGAAAATAATATACTCTAAACCATTAAAATGTCTCTTCAAGAAATGGGGGAGACCAAGTGTTCTCCACCTGTTAGTCTCACTCCAGGTAGTTGTGCTATCTTCTGTAGTTGCTATTGGAAGATATCTTTCATCTGCCTTACCACTTTCTAACCTTGTCATGTGTAGCCTGAGAAATGGAGTATTAAAAATCTCCTGCTTAAGCGACCTGATTGAATAATACAGCCTCAGGACAAGTGGTATTCATTTGTGATGTGAGTTAAAAAAAAAAAAAAGTGAAAAGTAACAGCGCGATCTGGAAATTCTGCACCTTGGCCAAACTAGTTTTATACTTTGATGTCTTTAATGTATTATTTTGTGTCACAATAGAGTTGTGATCCATACCTCTGCAAGATACAGGATGGACTGACTTGTATGATGGAAACACATTTAAATTGGGATTACAGAATATTTCCGGCAATGGATGGTGGTGATGGCTGGACAATATTGTGAAAGTAATTAATGCTACCAAAGCCACTTTAAAATGGCTAACATGGTAAACATTTTATTATGCAAATGTCGGCACAACAAAGTATGCAAACAAAAATCATATTTCTTGTTTCAGAACCTTTGTTTGTTTATTCACTCATTTTTATGGCCGGCTCAGCCTGCCCCTAGGGCAGGGCTGGCACAGCATGTGGTGCCGGGGATCGAACCGCGGTCCCTGAAGCCGCCCAAGCTTTCCCAAGCAGGCGCTTTAGACCACTGAGCCATCCCGCCAGGCCCCCATATGGACCTTTTAAAAGGAAGGAAACAGTGCACATGAGCTTCCTCCTGAGCAGCCCAAAACCTTGCAGAAAATTCACTTTCTCTATTTCTCCCTCTATGAACCTTAGGAAGTCCTTAGAGATGGGGAGAGTATGGGCCAGCATGATTAATTATGAGCTCTGTGCAATTAGTCTCCAAGGTGACCTGGTAGTAAATATTCATTGCTATCTTCAGACGTTCAGCATGGCAGCTCTAGGCCAGTACCTTCATATCGGTGTCTGATGCTTCTACGATTTCCTATCCTGGAACTTTTTGTCTGCTACTGCATTTTTGTCAATACAGAGGAGCAAACTTGAGCCATCACTGTACAGCTTGCAAAAAAGTTCACTGAACCTGTAGTCTTTGATCATGGCTGAGCTGGTGTACAATGTAACCAGGTAAGTCCTGAGGGACACAGGCATGGGAGAAGGATTAAAATAAGGTTTAGATTTTTGTCATCTGGAAAAATATGATAGATGGAGTAGTCAGAAGGGAGAATAACAGTATCAAAATTTCAAGCATGTGGACTGTGAACTTTATGTTCTTGGTTGGCTTGGAGGTTTCATAAGCTCATTCAAACTTTGATTTCCATCTTTAGTGATTCTAGTTCCATAAACATCTAGCTCATAGAAGAAGAAAATGGGTACATCTAAACTTTCATGAACGATAGTGAGGACAGTGAAGAGGACAGTGATTCTAATATCGTCTACTACTATCAAGGTCTCTCTCAAGGCATGACTCTGACATACATGTTCTATGTAACGTATCATTTCATCTGCATAGTCTTTATTAAGTCATAAGTACTTTAAATGCTATTATTTTCCAGGAAGTGAGGATCATAGTAGTTTTATGTAACTGTCTAGGTGCCTAGGCTGAAAAATGTGAAGATTTGTTTGATTTGATCTTTCTGACTATAGGAAAGTGTTCTTTTTTTTATCTGACTAAGCTAATTAATTTTATTTTATTTTATTTTTTGTTTCTTTTTGTGGGACCGGTTTTCAAACTCACAACCTTGCACTTGCCAGGCAGGCACTTATGCCATGGTTATCTCCCCAGCCCCTCATTTTATTTTTAAGAAAGAATAATAAAGCAGTAAAAAATTAGATACAATACATAATTTTATTAAACAATATGAATTTGAGAATGGTTGTCATGTTGCATATTGCTGTCTTCAAATTGTTTGTTCAGATTGTCAAATGTAAGCATGCAAAATGGTCAAAGAATTTAAAAGAAGATGAGAAAATGTTTAAGCGCCAACTTTTCTTTTCAATAGAGTGGTAAGAATCAGCAGTACAATTACAAATCAGACCCACGTGTGTAAGCATCACATTGTCGTGCTGGTGTAAAAACCTGAAAGAATAAATAAAAATCCAAAAGGTAAAATAGATACTGTGAAAGGCAAAGAAACTACTTTAAGGGGTGAAACAACTGGGAAAGGGAAAGGAGAAAAGAAAGAATGGAAAAATAGATATGTATATACACAGGCTAGCTTGGATCATTATATTGCTGATTTCCAGTTGTTGGTTGAAGCAGTAGAGTGTTCTTGCTGGTAGAACGCTGGCAGTTTGTGCAATCAGCAGAAACCAGTTCACTTCCGTTCACTATAGGTGAGGTTTCTTGCTTGCTACACACTTCCCTGTGAGGATTCCTTTTTAGGTCACAGGGAGGAGACATCACAGGTATTCACTGAGTACGAGAAGTAAGTTAGCTGTGGCTCATAAGTAGGGACAATAAAATGGGAAGTATTAAAAAAAAATCAGCACTTTGCCCACTGCAGTTTACCCTTGCACAATGTAGCCTTTATTCTTTTCACAAACCACTTACCCTCCTCACTACTTCCCCCTAGAAATTCATTGTTTTCAGAAGGAATGAGTTCTTTGCTTTTAAAAAATATAATGATCAAACCATCATTAGTTTCTTAACATTGAATACTCATCATATATGTAAAAGTTATGGCTGTTCTTCCTCTGCTCATAAATAGTGTCAACCCAAAGATGAGAGATTTGGTCACATTCTACTTATAGTAGCAGGTGGATGATACAGGCATATATCATGCGTTCCCCAACTGCCATCCCAGGGTACTGTTTGTTCTATAAGAAAGAAATGGAAATACGACTTTCTGTTCAGGATGAAATTTCTTGGTCAGTTTCCTTTATATTATGTTGTTACTCACTGACAGGTACAGTGTGTACTATCCTCACACTTATGCATGGTGATGCATGGATTATGTACACTTAGCTAAATGATATTTATCCAACGTGAAGACCAGCAAAGACAACTACAACAATTATGTTTAATGACTTACAAAAGGAAAACAATAATTGAGTAAGGATATCCTTCAAGGAAAGAATTCAGAAAACAAAATAATGAAGTCCGTTGAAGATAAGCAGCACACATCATTGTTTCGTAATGATATCAACTTTCACTTCACGTATAGCTATTTCAGTTCTTGTTTTCACTGAATTTTTATGTATCCTAAGTTATCTGAGTTTATGCCATTGCTTTGGATGACATGTGCTTTGCTAAAGTTTCATTTCCCTTAATCACTATGACGTTTATCTTTAACACAAAAGGATATTTTATACTCTCTAGGTTGTCTAAAAGAGTAGTCAGTATTTAACTGTGAGCCTATGCATGCCATACCTAGTGCTTACCCAGTGCTCCTGCACTTCCTAAAAGTGTTGTGTAAACTGTCTCAAAAGCAAGTATGTGCAAAAGGGAGGCGAATGACACAGGCTCCAGTAAGGAAAATCACTGTAAGAAAACTGAGTCTGTAAAATGAGAACTGTTGTTCAAAAGTTTGAAACGCAACTGATACTTTTACGTGGCAAGACTTGAGTGTAAAATGCATACAGAGCAACTCATAGCTTTCTTCTTTCCAAAATTTATGTCCAAAGGTGTTCAAACAACTCAGAAGCACTATGTCTAGCACATGTCTCAGAATTCTATCTGCTGGGGTTCTCAGAAGATCCCCACCTGCAGCCAGTTCTTCTTGGGCTCTTCCTGCCCATGTACCTGGTCACACTGCTTGGGAATCTACTCATCGTCCTGATTGTTGGCTCTGACTCCCACCTCCACACCCCCATGTACTTCTTCCTCTCCAACCTGTCCTTGACTGACATCTGTTTTATATCCACCATGGTCCCAAAGGTGATGGTGGACATCCAAAGTCACAGCAGAGTCATCTCCCATGTGGGCTGCATCATGCAGATGTCTGCATTTCTCACCTTCGCATGTATGGATGACATGCTTCTGAGTGTGATGGCCTATGACCGGTTTGTGGCCATCTGCCACCCCCTGCATTACCAAGGCATCATGAACCCTCGCTTCTGTGTCTTCTTAGCGTTAGTGTCATTTTTGGTCAGTCTTTCAGACTCGCTGCTACACAACTTGATTATCTCACAACTGACATCCTTTAAAAGTAAGCACATTGCTAATTTCTTCTGTGACCCTTCTCAGCTGCTTAATCTTGCCTGCTTTGATACTTTTACCAATAACATCATCATGTATTTTATTCTTACCCTGTATGGATTTCTTCCTATCTCGGGCATCCTTTTCTCTTACTATAAAATTACTTCCTCCATTCTGAGGGGTCCATCCTCAAGTGGGAAATATAAGGCCTTCTGTACATGTGGATCACACTTGTCAATAGTGTGTCTGTTTTATGGGACAGGACTTGGAGTGTATATTGACTCAGCTCTATCACATTCTCCCAGAAATAGCGCTGTGGCCTCGGTGATGTACACCATGGTCACGCCTATGCTGAATCCCTTCATTTACAGCCTGCGAAACAGGGATATTAAAGATGCCTTAAGGAGGCTCCACAGCAAAATGGTCTAGTTGCAGGACTTTTGAGGGACATTTGAAGCGAGGCCTAGCAAATCTAGCAAAGGTAACATGTAGACATATAGCTCAGGCTTCAATTCCTTATCAGGTTTCTTAGTAGAGTGAAGTTACTCAGTGCGAGAGAATGGTAAAATGGAAAGTTTTGAAATGACACAAATGTTCAGTTTGACAGGGTGAAAAATTTATGGAGTTGGATGGTGTTCATGGCTGCAACAATGAGGATGAGGGGCCCAGCAGGATGGCTCAGTGGTCTAAAGCCCCTGCTTGGGAAAGCTTGGGCAGCTTCAGGGACCGAGGTTCGATCCCCGGCACCACATGCTACGCCAGCCCTGCCCTCGGCGCGGGCTGAGCCGGCCATAAAAATGAGTGAATAAACAAACAAAGGTTGTGAAACAAGAAAAAAAAATAAATAAAATTTAAAAATGCTAAAAAATGAGGATGAAATCAATGCAAGTGTACTGGGCATATAAAATGGGAAAATTGTTCATTTTTATGAGTATTTAACATAATATGCAATGGAAATAAAATTCAAATAGTTTTTTTTTTTTTTAATGAAGAACACATAGAAGACCTAGTGCCACGTGTTTCCTCTTATATTCACAAATTAAGCAAAGTCACACTGAAAGTGCAAGGGACAAAGATTTGGCAAGGATGTTAACGGTGGCCATGAGGGCGGAGGCAGAGTATGTAGGCGCAATGAATGTAGGTAGGGCAGTATGACAATGAAGAATGATCCACACAACTAATATGCATGCTAATAAAATGGCAAAGGAAGTAAAATTACACGTTAACTCCTTGCCAAGTAGAGTGAGAAAACCACTTGGGGGGACATTCAGTTTCTCTTTTCTATTCTACTGACATGATGAAATCCTTAAAGATTTGAAGAAAATGAGCCGATTTGGCTAATTGTGAGCTCTGCATTCAGGCTCCAGGTCCCTTGGCAGCCCACAGCCAAGCTGAATCTTGAGGCCTTCAACTCCAACTCAAGAATTTCAATACACATGTCACCTCCTCTGTGGCTGCCTGCACCAGGAAACTCTTATATCGTCCTGTATTCAGATTGATACTGATGACGGAGATAACCTTAACTAGGGAGTTGACAGAGCGGGTGTGTTTGATCTTCCCCACTGGGTCATGACCCAGCTGAGACCTGGCATTGTGCAGTGAATGTACCGGGAGAGAAAGGACAGAGGAAGATCTATCGGAAGCATCATTCTTTCATTAGCAGGCTGAACACACAGTTTGGGTAGCTAGGAGTGAACATTCTCAACCTTTTTGCTCTGAACTTTGATTGGTAACATCATCATGCATTTTATTGTTACTTCCTTTCAACCTTTTATTCTTTGGAGAGATATTTTTCTCTCACTATAAAATTACATCCTCCATTCTGAGGGGCCTGTCCTTAGGTGGGAAGCATAAAGGCTTCTCCACATGTGGGTCTCACCTCTCTCAGTGGTTTGGGTGTTTAATGGAACAGACTTTGGAATGCCTACTGACTCAACTCTATACCATTCTTCCAGAAACAGGGCAGTGATTTCAGTGATGTACACTGTTACACTCCTGTTGAATCCCCTCATCTACAACCTGAGGAACAGTGATCTTAAAAGTGCCCTGCGAAGATTACAGAACAAAACATCAGTCTCAGCTTCTTGCCCAAGCAAAGCATTTCTTAGTTTCTGTTTGAAAAACCAGCAATCTAATTCTTAAAATCCTGCCTCTTTGTTCTCATTATCTGTGGGAATGTTTCTCTATTAATATCATGATGAAATTATTGTATTCATGAGAGCTCAGCAATTGAACTGTACAATAAGTCAAATGATATTTCCCACTGAATGGCAGCTGTTGTTACTACGTTAATACTAAGTAATTTTAAATATACATTCCTGGAATTTACAAAGCAACCTGATATAATCTGTGTCACCTGGAGGATGATAAAAAGATGAGGTATCTTGATAATTTTCAATTTAGATAAGGAATTCAGACAATAAGACTATAGAAATTGTAGATTCTTCAGCATCCACATATTAGCTCTTAAATTCAAGAATTTCAGCACCTCTTAGCTCCTTTCTAGGCCTTAGAATTCTCTGCACCAAGCTGAGTGGTGTGACCTTGACCATGGTCCAAAATATGTTCTTGTTTGATATGCACACATGCAGTGTTGTGCTTTATTGAAAGCCTGCTTGAGAGAGATTATCATCAAATCTAGTGTTTAGAACAGTTTTGGCCACGTGGCATGGGTTAATCATGGTAGAATTACCCCTACCAACACGTTATTTGTAAACAGACAGTTCAACTTACATGGTTTGCAGTCTGAAGTTGATTTTGACACCCTCTGAAACTGGTTAGCTAAGGGGACATGTTGTTGATCTCAGATTTTTCAAACATAACAGTGCTTAGTGAAAGTAACTTTAGAATGAATCAAGTAACATATTTGCCTGGTAGAAAATTATGTTTTCTTCTTTACTTCAAATGGAGCTATATCATCTTCATAATATAACTAAGACAAGTCAATTCCAGGGGAAGGGGAAGAAGTACATTATTGTTTGATAGTTGTCTTTTCAAACATGAGTCCACAAAGGGAGACAGATAATGAAGCAAAGCTCCTGACAAAGTTGAAAATCAATGCCATAGTTGTGTTCTAAAGTGGAGCCATGCCAGCTCAAAACATAGTAAGAATCTAAGGAAATCTAACACAATGTGTGCACTGACAGCCAGCTGCTGTGACGTGTAACAGCTCCTTCATGACGGCATGAGGTTGGCAAAGCCTGGAATCTCACAGATTCCTTCTCTAATTAGAAGTATTCTTGCTTTGGCACTTTTATAAACTCAGTCTTTGTGATTCAATTCAAGAAGAAACAGTTTATATCTTGGTTATATCTTAGCCTGATATCTCTTCGACCTTTCTTTTTTCTTCTTCTTTTTTTTTTTTTTTTTTTTGGTGGGACCGGGGTTCACACTCATGACCTTGCACTTGCCAGGCAGGCACTTGTGCCATGGAGCTATCTCCCTGGCCCCTCTTCCACCTTTTTATTCTTCCATTTCCTCACTAACTCACATTGAGCTTTAGTTATCATCTAGGATATTATTTCCTTCACCTTCAGGAAAAGGTATCTTCCCTGAACATTCAATCCTCAACAATGTATGTTTTGCCCCCATAATATCTGCTATTCCAGACTTTTTTTTTAATTTTAGGGAAGGGTCTACAGGGTATTCAGGGTCTCACAACTAGACCAGAGGTATAGTGATCCTCCCACTTACAGCCTCCCAAGAGCTGAGATTACAGGTGCACGCTGCCATGCCCAGTCTGAATTGCACTCTCAACGTGCTCCAGGGGTGGGACCAGCAAGGCAGTCCCTGGGATCGAACCCTTGGACCCTGTACTTGTTTGCAGATGCTTTAAACCACTGAGCTGAAATTTCTGAGTTCTAGAATTCGTTGCCACTTTGAAGTGAGACTCAATAAAATTCATGCTTTTGAAAAAGGACAAGATTTATTTATGATAAGAGATGAATGCCCCAGCCTTCCAGAAAATAGGACTATATCACACCTAAGACTTCTGTACAACATTAGGCACCATCGTTAAGAAGCAAGCTAGGAAGACTTGGGAGAAATGTTTACAGGACATACAATTGACAAACCATTCATATCCAAAATATAATAAAAACAAACAAAAGAAGACCCTTTAAATTAATGAGAAAATATCATCTCTAGATGAGAACAATTCACAAATTTTTCAATCCCAAACCCCATATTTTAAAACATATGAGAAAACAATCTGTCGTTCAGTAACAGAAGCATACACAACTCCAAATAGCATGAACCGAACTAAAAACACATCAGACATATCATCGTCAAGATTCCAGAAATCCAGCAATAATAATACACTGAAATAATAATGCACTGAAAGCCACTACACTGAAATAATAGTACACTGAAAGCCACTAGAGAAAAGAAAACAGATTATATTGAAAGGAAAACCCATCAGAATAACTGTAGATTTCCCTTCACAAACCATGAAGTCAAGAAGAGCATGGAACAGAGTGCTTCAAGTCCTCCAGGAAAACAAATCCCAACCCAGACTGTTATGTTCCACAAAACTCTTTCAAATATGAGGGAGAATTGAAATACTTCCATGACAAAGAATAACTAAGGACTTTCATGATGACAAACTCAACACTAGGAGTAGTACATAGCCTACTAAACAGTATTCTACAGAGGAATCAAAATTTGTAATAGCCAAATCTTGGAAGCAACCAAAATGTCCATCATTTGAAGAATGGTTAAAGAAAATGTGGTATTTTTATACAATGGAATAATACTCATCCATAAAAAATGATAAGTTTGAAGACTTCATATATAAATGGATGTATATTGAACATATACTCATTAGTGAAATAAACCAGACCTATATGTGTAAATATCGTATAGTCTCCCTAATATAAGTACTTT